>JANPWX010000037.1:110302-188689 GCA_024734555.1 Trochalopteron elliotii
AATAATAATAATAATAATAATAATAATAATAATAATAATAATAATAAAGGCAACAAAACCAGACCAGAAGTGAAGATATTTTTAAAGTACTTACCCAGCATCAGAGCTGTTGCCACACAGTAACACATCTTCTGTACCGTTTTTTATGAAATAGTTCACTGCAACATAAAGAGAGAAACTGCTTTTTAAATAAACACATTCTGGGGATGATAACACTGAAAAATATCATCCAGCAGCCAGCATATTCAACTGGGACAGCAACTGAGAGATGAATGGCACACTTTTGCTTTGTTTTGCTGATTTTAACTTCTATAAATTGGAAATACGTATATATTTTTTCAAATCTCTGTAAGCACTTGCTGTTTGCATTTCGAATCTGACCAGTTGAATAAGGTGACAATGGGCCACGGGCAAAGTTTTCAGGAAATTCTGTCCAGCCATGTCCCTCTGTTCAAACCAAGAACATTGTTACTAAATTCTGTAAATGAAACCAAACCATATGCTAGCCTGTAACTTTTAGTCTCTGCAGTGATGACACACATATTAATTGAAGTTTGTGGCAGAAATTACTGACTCATAGGTTAAAAACGTAACCATCTAAAACTCGGAATGTAATAATATTAACAAAGCAGCCCACTCCCTCAGTCTGGTGGATTCTGCTCAGCACAGAATACACAGTATAAAGCAAAAGAAACTAAAACTCACCCTATTAAAGATCAAACAAACAAGGAAGTATTCACAAAGACAAATATTTATCACTGTAGTCATCTGTAATGGCAATGGAGAGAGACAGACACTTCTCAAGGGAACCTCAGAAGAGCAAGCTAAATTTGAGTGTTGTGGATCATTCCCAGGTTGACTATCAACAAGGCTTAAGGAAATTAGCATTTCCAGGCTAATGAGAGACTTTGCATACACACTTCTCCTCTCCCCAGCCAACCAAGTCTAACATGCAGAGTAACAGAACAGGAGGCCAATTTCTTCTCAAAAGGATAAGCAAAATAAATCAAGTGCTCTGGAGGGAGTGTGAAGAAAAGATGTTCTAAGGAGCATCTCTAAAACCTGGATGGTGGCAGGGAAGAACACACAGAAGCATTGCTCTAGAAACATAAGAAACACAGAACAGAGGTGTGCAGCTCACTGAGGAAGGGTAAATAATCTGGTGTGCTTTGCTGCAGCAGAGAGGAGTGATCCCCTCTTGACCAAGATGTGATGGTGGCAGCCTTGCCTGGTCAGGCTTTGTGAGCAGAGTGGCCTCTGCAGATGCTGCTCACAAGAGGTTCTCCATTCCAGGCCAACCCTCTGTTGTGAAATGTTTTAAAAATCAAGAGTGACAGCTTATCCAGGCGGGCTATGCAGAGAATGCTCAATGGCTCAAGCCCTGAACAGATGTGCTGTGGCTTTCCCAGTGAGCTGTGAGCAGTGGAAAAGCCCTGCTCTGCTGCATGCCAAGAGGGAATTACTGCCCAGGAGCTTGTGGTTACAGGGGCACGTGGTGGTGTTCACAAGTTATCAGGGCACAGATCCTGCTCAGATTGGATGCTTTTCCACTTTGTCTGGTCCACGTGGGCTTTCTACAGAAACACCTTGTGTGACAGCAGCACTCAGGACATGAGGATTGGGGATCAATCTCCACAGAACAGGGAAAGATGCCACTTCTGCACCACCTTCCACCCTCCAGTTCTGCTGGGCAAGGACCTGTGCTTTTCTCAGGACAGATGGCACTTTATTTGGGTTACACAGAGTCAGTGGTACAAACACACCAGACCACTTTCTCTCTGAGCCAGATGGTCTTTAAGGTGCTATCCAACACAAACCATATCATGATTCTATGATTCCAGGTTTGATTGAAATTCTGGAGTACAGTGTTGGTTGAAAACCAAAACAACACCTCCTGGTCAGCCAAATCAGAAAATAAGAACAGTCTGAGCACAGGATTAAGGAGGACAAGGATTCTCTGTGTGCAAACAAGAAGTCTGAAATCTCGAGAATGAACAAAATTTTGTTGTCTGCTGTTGACTTAAGCATTTACATTTCTAATACAGGTAAGCATTTCTAAAACTTAAGCATTTACATTTCTGTGGCAGGTGCCACAGAGCCCCATGAAATGCAGGCTGTGGGACTGGTGT
Source organism: Trochalopteron elliotii (assembly GCA_024734555.1). Lineage (NCBI taxonomy): Eukaryota > Metazoa > Chordata > Aves > Passeriformes > Leiothrichidae > Trochalopteron > Trochalopteron elliotii. Next base: position 112,432 of record JANPWX010000037.1, read on the forward strand.
GTAGGTGCTTCTGGGAGGGCACATCTTCACCACGGGGTCTGTGCAAGGGACTGCCACAGCCACTGTGGCATAGAAAGCTGACAATTTTATTTTATAATAATTTATTATTTCATAATAATTGATAAACAAAGCCACTGTGACAAACCTTGGGCTGAGGAAGAGGCAAGCTCCCCATTCCCCACTGATAAATGAAAGGGGGATTAGAGCTTTATACCCAAAGAGACAAATTGCTGTATTATCAAAAATGGGCACAACAATCAATCTTTCCTTCAAAGCCCGTTGGTTTGGGTTTCAGTCAAGCCTGCTGGGCAATCAGAGAGCTGCAAGAAGCAAACAGGCATCACTCTTGCTTTAAAGAATTAACAACCTTAGTACCATGTTAACTCATGGCCTCAGCTTCCCATCAGTTAGCTCTAATGTGGGCAGAGAACTAGGAAATCCTTTTTCATGCAGAGCAGGATGTTCTCTCCGAAAACTGCTCAAACTGAGCAATGTCACCTGAAAACACAATGATTTTTCATTGCCTTGGAAGACTGCAATTAATTTTTGTTTTCTTTTTCACTGAAACATTTCAGCTGGCCAGAGGGGAGAAAATAGAAAAACAAATATGGAAAATAAAACTGAAACCCTCTATTTTAGGTGTTTACTTTTTTTTTTTTTAATTTTCGAAGTAAAATTAAGCCAAAACCATGACATTTGTAGCACCTGTATATGTGTACATAAACTTTATGCAATGTGCTATTCTTTCCAAAGGTAATGTATTTTTTTTTTTTACCAGCTTTACTAAAATGTTCATGTCACAGTCATAGGGTATATGTTGCTTTTTAGGAATTTTTCTACAGGAATTCCCAGAGTAAGGTAACTACCTGGTCATATTAAAAGAAGTAGAAATGGTCTGAATAACAAGGTCTCCTTCAAGTCCATGTTCTGCTCCCTACACTTCTCAAAGCAAGTAATGCTGGCCATAATTTTGAAGTCATTATATGCAAGTGGGAAAAACCACAAATTTTCCATGTCTGTTCTTGCAATATCTTCCTCCCAGAGTCAGTTCCTCATCATTTTTTCTGTTTCATTCTACACTTTTTCTGATTTCTCAATATCTTTCAGGTTTCTGCACTGCTCCCTCCCACAACCAGGTGACTGTAACAGAGTAAACATTCACCAACTTCTCCACTTGTCAAATTAACAGCAGAAAAAATAAAGGCAAACTTCCTCAAAAAAAAAAATTATTCCAATTAAAAATATGCTCCAGCTTTTGCTTTCCACGCCTCTATCACACAACTGAGCAGAAAGCCAGTAGGGTACATGGACTGCAGGGTAGAAACCTTCCTCATTTCTGTGTGAAGGAAAATTTTCTCATTCAGAAAACTGAGAAAGGTTGAAGTCAGCTTAGAAAACACAGCTTCTGCCTCCATTTTCTGCTCCTCCTTTGAAGGACCTACTGAAACGTTATTTTGACTCGCCTTACAACAAATTAATTCCAATTAAAAATAAAACCACCACAACAACCCTATATATTATCACACTTGCATAAAGAGCAACATTCAAATATCATTAGTCACTGCCCAGAGAAGAGTCCTCTGGCTGACTTTCTAACAAAAACTTTCACAGAGGTGTTTGTTATCTCAGACTATTTATTGCAGCCACACAGGCACTGACTGCTTGGAGACTTTCTCTCTGCGCTGGGGCTGGCACAGAGCACTGACAGCCACCCAACGCCCCCATTCCAAATTTAAAATGCAGTTTAGAAAGCTCCATCTCCTCACTGTTGTGATACATGGCACAGAAGGGAAACAGACAACACCCCCTCCTCGCCCTTTCGCCCACCGCTTTGCCCCCTGGTAATACATGATAATTAAAAGGAATCCTTGCTGCACTTGCTGTGTGCACACTGTGCCACACACGGCAGAGCCTCTAATAAATGAAATTGAGTTTGGAGATGAAAAACATGCCTCACAAAAGCCATGGAACAGGCTGTATTAAGGGTGTTATTAGGGGAGAAGGCTTGGGAAAAAAATATGGTGTTGCCGGTTAGTTTTTCCTGACTAAAAAGGGTTGCAAATAATTATTATAATCAGTTGTTCTCCTGTTGCTCAGCCCATGGCAGGGGATCTGTCTCTCCTTTGCTGTCCCCTGGCATTTGCTGCTGCTGACCCTTCTGCTGAGTTTCAGAGGCTCTTGGGTGCTCACCTCTCCTTGCTTTCCCATCCTCCCTCTTTCCCTGGGAAATCCCTTCTAGCCCAGCTCTCTGCTGCCTCCAAACCCTGTGATCAAGTGGAAGGACATTTCCTAAACTTCAGTTCAAAAAGGAACAGGAGGAGTTATGGCCAAGATGGTTGGATGGGTAGAGGGAGCAGACATCAAGGGGACAAACTTTATGCACAGCACCAGCAACTGCATGACTTCGTGGTAAGCACAGCTTGGAATTCTGGGCATGAGTTGTCCTGCAGGAGATATGGAGGGGCTGGGAGGAGGTTGTAGAAAATCATACAACCAGGTGGTGAGAGGAAGGTGTTCTCCTTCAGTCTGAGTCTCTCTGGTAGGCTTCTGTTAGTGCTTCCCCAGACAAGTCAGAGAAATAATTTTCCTGCCAGGCTCAGCAGTTGCCACAGCACAGAAAAAGTCTCCAATTTTGACAGGACAGATTTTTTCCCCCTTTGTGAAAAAGCCACTAAAAATATCAATCAAGCCCTCTTGAGCTAGATGGCTCCCGTGCACTAGGAAGAGGCTCTGAAAGCCTCAGAGATCTACAGTACCTGTTTGTGCTGCTCATATGGTCTGAGGGAACAAAAAGCACATCAGGAGAGGAGGAAAAACACATCAGGAGCCTTTGGAGATGTGCACTAGAGGAGAGCAGAGAATTTAGATGCTGTCAAATTGGCTTGGGGACCTTGCCAAGCCCAGGAGCATCCCCAGGAAGACAAGACAGGAGACAATGACTAGCAATAAACACACATGCTGGCTTTTAAACATCTTCAGATAACCTCCTTTAATACCTCTGTGCCTCACCAGTCACTCAGACCCACAGTCTTAGGGCTGTAGGGTACACTGCATGTAACTAAAAGCATATTTAGTACCACTTGTTTAGACATATGCTCCACATGAATAGGCAGCAAAGTGCTGAAGTGTGCTCTCTGGAAGTTTTGTAGAGGTTTTTGTGTTTTGTGGAATTTTTTCATATGTCTCACACAAAAGAATTAAAATCAAAAGCTGTTTCAAAGGTCAAATGCATTTGTGATTACAGACAGATGATGGAAAAATAGAAAAAAAAACAACTTCTGCACTTACTGTGATAAAGAAAACAAATAAATTTTATCAAAAAATGGATGAGAGACAGAAAACACAGGTTTAGATGAAAAGTCAGTATGCAGGACCTCTGTAGGCTAATGGAGGGCTGCACCTGCACTTCTTTGTAACATTCGTAAGTAGAAGAGAAAAAGAGGGTGAGCAGAGAGGTAACAACATCTCCTATACACAGTATTTATCAGGTGAATAAAGTCTGAGGCATGGACTGAATGAGGAACACTAGAGACATCTACTCCACTAAAAAACAGGGAGAGGAGAAATACAAAGTGGAATATTAAGTTGTCAGAAAGTGAAGTAAAGCAGAGAAGACGAAAATCTCACCTATTCATAACCTTGTCAGTCCTTAAATTCCCTGTATCAGCTCAGATAAGAGAGATGGATTCTCTTTTTTTTTGGGGTAGGGTTCCTTAGTCAACACTTTTATGTAATATGAAGCTATGATCAGAGAAAAGTGTAATACTGATATACAGGAGGGCCAGGCTGGGGTAGCATATAGGAAAATGCTGATGAACAGTGGCTTGTTTCTATCAGTTCTGTTTAATAACTTTTCCAATGATCTGGACAAGGGGATCAAGTGCAACCTCAGTCAATTTGCATATGACACCAAGCTGGGTGGGAGGGTAGGAAAGGCTCCTCACTCTCTGCAGCTCCCTGACAGGAGGGTCCAGCCAGGCCAGGGTCAGTCTCTTCTCCCAGGGAACAAGTGATGACAGGACTGGAAGAAATGACCTCAAGTTGCATGTGAGGAGGTTTGGATTGGATATTTGGAAATATTTCCTCATGGGAAGGGTCATCAGGCATTGGAATAGGCTGCCTAGGCAGGTGGTGGAGTCACCATCCCCACAGATGTTTAAAAGATGTGTGGATGTGACACTTGGGGACAGGGTTTTAGTGGTGGACTTGGCAGTGCTGGGGTAGTGGTTGGACTTGATGGTCTTAAAAGTCTTTTCCAACCTAAATGACTCAATGATCCAGAGGAAAGACCCCTTTCAATGCTTTCAATAGGGTATCTGCCAGACTGGAAAGTATTGAGAAGGGAATGAGAATGACTGGGAAAATTTAAGGAGAGCAGCAATTGAAGAAATGGGCATCTTTTATCCTAGAAAAATGTGACTATCACAGTTAAAAAATAGCATGTATTCTGGAAAAGGAGAACAGGGAGCTTTGTGTGCTCCTAGTGACAAGAATGTGATAACAGTGTTTTTTGCCTTAAGAAAATGGAAGGGGGAAAAGAAAAGAAGAATTCTCAAAACTGAAGATAAAGGAAATATTTTTCACTAAATTTCCCATTTGAACTGCTGAAGTTGCTGCTGCAGGGTGCCCCTGTGGACAAAACATTCAAAGAAAGATTTGCTGCCTGTGTAGATAAGGATATCCTGAGTTACAACAGTTAATGTTAATAGAACATTAGAAAAATATCTATACTTTGAGCTCTACTAATCGTTTTCTGGAGCAAATGGGGCTGTTTGGTGCCACAGAGAGATGCTGCTCTGGGTATGCCAAGGCCAGACTGAGCCTGGGAATTCCCATATTTTATCTCCACCACACTGGGGGGAATCCAGCACTGAAGAAAATTAACAGGAGGAAATATATCTTTACTTTTTCCTTAAAAGCAGTGCAATAAGAGCAAACAGCAATGCAAGTTATTCTCTGCTCACAGTGCACCTGGGCTGAGTGCTCAGAGGTAAAAGCAGATTCCTCTTGCCTTTCCAATGCACTTTATTGCTGAACCTGGAGCATGGAGCAGTCCATGGCCTTAATGGGCACATAGAAAGTCCTTTTAAATGCACATCACTGTTCAAGTCAGGTAGTGTTTTAATTCTGTAGCCTTTGAACAATTTGAAGGTGCAGGAAAACTGAAAATGTTTAGTCTGAATTTTCCATGGCAGATCTTTCCTCAAGTAGATCTCTCCTTTCTATGAGCAGTGATGAGAACGAAAGGTGTAACTGAGGTAGAAATCCTCCTGTTTCACAATGTATTTTAAATAGTTACAATATAAGAACTTCATCTTTCACCACAAGGCTGAAAAAAATCATACTGGATGGTCAGGAAGAGACTGTATTGGATTCAACTTTATCAATTCCTATGTTTTTCTGATCCTTGCACTTTTGATGAGGCTTTCTTTTTCTAATTAGCTTAAAAAGTTAAAGTGCACAGGTACAATACCCATGTTAATACCACATCAGAGCATTAAGTTTTGAGCATTGATGAAGCTATTTATCAGAAGACCCACAGCACTTGAACAAAGCCACAATATTTACAGTTGAAGTAGAGTAATGTCAATAGATTCCATGCTGACAAGCACTGTCTGAAAGCCCAGAGAGGTTCCTTGTTTTAATCACTGGTTCATATACAATCATACATAATAAAACACCCATGCCAGTCCCAACTCGATTTATTGCTCCTCTCTTTCCTCCCACCTCCATAATTATTCATCCAACACTCACTGTCTTCTATTACCACCTCAGACAGTGCCTCACACACTTCAGCTCTCCCCAAACTGGCTACATTTACTATCTGACTCGGACAAAATTCTTTTCTCTACAGTTCCCATACGGATTCAGAGTATCTGTTCATAGAGCTCCATTTCAGTGGTTTTCTGGAAACAAAAATGATTTCATCAGGCAGAGATAACAATCAGGCACAGAGCTTAGGGAAGATACCCACAGCCTCATTTACATGCAGACACACATTTCTATATATTCACAGATCTGTGCCTCAGCATCTGTTCCACACAAGCCTTTGATCCCTTCTCAAGTGCCCAAGAAGGCCACAATACGGATGGGTATCCCCAAAACTTCACATACTCTATACATCTTGCTAAATATAGAACCTGAAGCAGCCCTAATTCTTCCAGGTCTAACTGGAGGTGACAAAAAAAAATATTATATTAATCTTGATCTGGAATTTTTCTTTTAAAAGGTGTTTTTTTTTCCCCAGATCACTGTTAAACACACAATTTGGCTCCAGAAGAAGAGAAAAATCACTGCCATGAAGTGAATGCCAGAGACTACTCTAGAAGAAAAAGTAACAACCCTGAAATACCTCTTCTAAGCTATAAAAATAGTAGCTAATTCCTCCCACCAAATGGCTCATAAAGCTTGAACATTCATTTATTTTACTTGTTTGTTTTGTTTTTTTTTAATGTCAATTACTTGGACAGGATATCTAATGGAAATTACAGGGTTGCTCTTTTTTATCTCAAAAGATTCTGATTTTGAGAGAAAATATATATAAAAAACTTTGAAATTAAGACTCTTTCAGAGTGTCTTAAACAAGATATTCAGTCTAAAGAAAAAGAAAATGCCGAGGTTTATGATTATCATTCCATAAGTGAGTTTATAATTTAATTATAGTTTTAAGGTCCTTCTCTAAAGCATTTTTTCTTATGCTTTCAGCCCTTACATTAAGCCCTCCTCAACAAAAGGACTCAGATTTCTACTTACTGACCAGTCAATAATCCATTTTCATAATGGAATACATAAATGACATTAAAGATTCTAAAATCATCAGCTACATGAATCAACTACACTCAGTCCATTGGTACATCTCTAAGCCAGTGACACATCTGACATCCTATAGCTTTTAATCCCTTCTAACTCGCACATTCATGAAGCTTCACTTCATCAAATAAGTCTTTAATTTAAACACCACACCCCAAGACAGGCTTTCAAGACTGTTATTTGGAGCTGCTTTCCTAGACATGTTCACAAGTATTGAAATTAGGCTTACAGTTTTTTAGTCAGCTGGTATTTCTAAACTATTAAATCTCCTAATGATAACCAACAGCTCGATGACTTTGATATTGATATACAGAGCTCATCATTTTCATAATGCTGTGGATGTAAACTATCATTATTTTCAACCTTTTTTTCCCCTCTTATTTCATTTTTACAAACAATCACTGCTGCCTCTAAAACTCCAGCCTTCCAGGTTTGTTATTATTAATGTCTAAAAATAATCCTCCTTGGGCTTATTGATCGCAATCTCTTACCAAATCTAGAACTGCAGGTAGGAAAATAATTACCTGTCAGTAGTCACCATTTCCCAGGTGAATGATTGTAATTTTACCACTGGCACTTGACATGAGGAATTTTTTAGCCTGATTTTATCTGATGCTCAGCTGTCCCTCATCCCACAATCCATTCATTCAAAGAGAAGTTGTACAGAGGAAACTGGGAGACCTGATGAGCTATTTCTCCCTTAATCTTCATTTTTTCCCCTCTCTAGGTTTTCAGTGGTAAGCATTACTCATTGGAGACAAAGCCAGAATGGGATAATTTTTCTGACAAGCCTTCTTTTTAGAGGCTGCTGTTTAAATTTTGAGCCATTTATATGGGTGGAAAGAACATAAAAGCTCTCTTGTTCATCCTGAAGAGAGGTGCCCAGCAAAAGGCAGATTTTAGATCTGCATCTTCACTGTGAGCTGAGGAAAGACTAAAAATTTGTCTCATCTTGTCATGACTGCTGTGCCCAGCAATTAAGCTGAGACACCAGAGGAACCCAGAGTAACTCAGCAGAAGTTTCTTTCACAGAATTAAGCTTTTAATCACATTTTCAAGAAACTTCCCGTCCCGACAGTCTGATCAGGAATATTTGCTGACATTTTTGTTCTAGGACTTTGTATTCCAGTGCTTAGTGAGCCTGAATAGCAGCCAGTTTGAATTTTCTCACAGGATCTCCATGCTTATAATTTTGCCTCTTTCCTCCAAGGTTACCTGGCACTTCCTCCAGCTGCAGAAGCCATTGAAATTATGGCAAGAACAAGCAGAATGTTGTCTGGAGAGGCAGGAACTCTTTATGGGATTGAGTGTATGATCACGTCATGGCAGACAGAGGGGAAAACCCAACAATTCTCAACATTACCAACCTTGCAATGCAGGATTGACAAGATTTATAGGAAAAAGGATTTTCTTGAAGACACTGGTAGAACAGGAAAAGTACCCATGAGTCCTGAGTATGGAGTTAAGTGAAGGAGTTCAGAAATCTGGGGTTGTGGTGGTTATTTCCTCAGGGATCAACCAAAAATCAAGAGGTCCCACATAACTGTGGTCAAGCCAGTGATGACACAAAGTTTACAAACTGACTTTTTTCCCATACATAAAACCAAAACGAGAGGATCGAGAAGACAGGTGAGAAAAAAATTTCCTGCCTGGAGGCAGAATACAGATAAGGAAAGATTACAGAACTTTGTCCAGATATGAAGTAAGTTTTGAATAAAAAAGCAGACCTGGAGCCATCCCCGATGGCTCTCTCAGAGACACAACCAAAATATCCCCTGTGGAAACTGACCCCAGCACACTGTTATCTCAAACTGAAAAGGGCTTTGAAAGACTCAAAACTGAGTTCTTATGTTTCTTCACACTTCTAAATGACTAAATCTCTCAACTATTTCCTCTGCAGCACCAAGAAATTCTTCCTTCTATTACCCTTTTAAGGGGTTTTACTGATTTCTGGTTTTTCATTCATGCAAAAAACAGTTTTAAGGCACAGGAGGAGGCTGATGCCATTTCAGAGGTTCCGTGCTGCCCTTTAAAATACTAAAAATATTCTTAAATAATCCAAAGCAAATTTTTGCTCTTCAAGAAGTGCAGAACTGTCACATCACCCCATTTTAATTCACTATTTTGGTGTCCTGATGAACAGAATTAAGAACTTTTCCAATTTTAGATTTTAGTGGGTTTTCTTTACATCCTCCTTTTTTTCTAAAGTATTATGGACCTCTGACAGTACTTCATGTTTCTATTTTCTGGTTTTTTATCCCTGCTCCAAACTAAATTACTCAGCCACGTTGTTTTTGAAATCTCCAAAGAGCTCTTGTAATTGTCTGTGCTCCTTTCGAGTGAACTCTACTATCTCAACATGTTGGCCAATTTTCTTCTCTAGGTCTTCTTCAGAGCAAACACTGACACGATTCTGTTTCTTAATATATTCCTCTTTTTATCTAATTTGGTCTGCCTACACTTTAATCTAACTGTATGTATTGCTTAATTCCCTGCAGTACTTGAAATTTGGACTGTTATTAAATTGTGGTCAGTGCCTCTCTTTAAACAGTCACTTCATTTCACCATAATACTTATGCAAAATGAAATACAAAGCACTATCCCATCTAGTCACAAAATGAGCCAGTCCTTCCATTTCTGAATCACTTTACTGCACCAGTAAACATTAAATGAAAATCCTACTTAATATTGTTTTCTCTTGCCCAATAGCTAGGTCTCCTTCTTCAGCATTTTGAGGAAGGCTTGTTCTTATTCAGAGGTCACTACCATTTTCTTATAAATCTACTCCTCTAGGTCTTCACAGGGCTGCTGCATTGCCTCAACACTTTCACTATTTAAATAATTACTGTCTATCCAAAGTAAGTGCCAACTGTTTGCCATAATACACCATGTCTTTATTTTCAGATTTTATGAAAACAGTCATTGACATTATTATTACTTTCTTGTAATGTCACATGGTCAAAATTTAATTCACTTTAATCCATTGTCTCACCATGTTGGTTATCTTTGTAATAAGTAAAATCTCCTCTAGTGATATTAAGTATATTTTCATGACCCTGTTAACCATTGCTGGATTTCTTGTATGGATTTCTGGGAGTGTCTGCCCTCTTCCCCATATCAGGACTACATAAATAAACTTGCTCATGGTATGCTGGAGCAGCTGTACAATTCCTCACATTTAAAGCAATGCTGCAGCTGGCCCTGACATTATCTGTATTTTAACAGACTATCCTGTATCATATTTACCCTATTGCCATTTCCAGAGAGCCAGACTATCTTCATGGCTCCATTTCTTCCTTCCACCTTTATTGCAGGGCTTTATGCTTCCAGCCATCACTGTTTTATCCCTCAATGCCCCTGTGAGAGAGGGAAGCACCCCAGACAGCTCTCAGTTATCTGTGGGTAGAGGAGCCCTGAAGTGCCTTAATCCACCACAGGTGCACAAATCTTTATCTTCTTGGTCTTTATATCTCTTGATCTTTACTAGTTCCTCACTGGAAGCAGGGGTAACATGGGTGGGATAACACTTCAGAAGGTTCCACGTCATCCAGCAAAAGTCCAAGGGCTCTTTCCCCTTTCAGCTGATAAGGGGCTCTGATAAGGGACACTGAGAGGACACACAACCTGATGGTCTGGGCCAGCTCCAAAGACAACCCTCACTCAGCCAGAGCTTTGTGACCTGTCCTTCCTTAATGCTGCATCACCCAGATCATGCCTTAAAGACACCCATGGTGAGCTTTTTATTCCTTGGAGGAAACCTTCCTAACACCACTGCTTCCAGGGTTCTCAGAACCACAGGGAGAGGAATTGGGCAGAAAGGCCAGAAGTCACCAGTGAGGAAAGGAGGGATTGACCCTGGCTAAATCCCTGGGTCAACAGAGCCCTGGGTCAAGCCAGGCAATGCCCACAAGTCAGATTTGGGGTTTTTATAGTGCAGGTGGCTGCAGAACTGTAGGGTCCACAGAGCCAGAGCAGAGCCACCCCAGGAGACTACGACACTGCCTCTCAACCAAAACTCCAGTTAATGAGTTGATTAGATGGCTCATTTTTCTCCTCAAAAGAAATAAAATACAAAAGGTCACTGGTCAGGAGTTTGTAGAGGATGGCCTGATCCAAATAATGAATTAGACTCAAACAGCAAAAGACTTCCTTAAAACAATTCTCTTGGGATTTTTCAGATTAATAAAGACTGAATTGCTTCGCTTTACCTTTTGAATGTTTTTTAAGGCCATTAACTCAAATTTTGAAGTTTTTCTAGAAAATAAAAGAGCTATAAAATGTCTTCAGAGAAACAACATGTAAACCAGACCCACACACACAGAGTTGAAATTTTCATGTAATTGCTCAATTCCAGAAAACAGAGCTTTAATAATACATAAGAAAATTGTAAAAATCATCAGTGAGGCAACTAGGACCTCATAGGAAAGCACCAAAAGTATTTTCATCATGAACTGTGAAGGCACCATAGAGATTAAGACAAAGCCACCTAGGTCTTTCAAAACCACCCTGCCATCATGATGAACCAGTATGATGAACCAGATGAGTCACATTTTGCTGATTCACATACAGACCTTCATCAATAAAATTTAAAAAAAAAGGACAAAAAAAAGACAAAAAAATCCCCAAGAGAAACAAAACAAAATAAACAACAAAAAAAAAACCCAAATACAAAAAAACTCACACAAAAAAAAATCAAAACAGAACAAGCAAACAAAAAACCCCAGACCCCAAATGACCAGAAACCAGATTACAGGGCAAAGAGGAGCTTACCTGGATCACTAAGAAATTCCTCTGAGTTGTTCCACGTCCTACCATCCAAGTACAAGGTGCCATTGGTGAAGTTGTACATGGTGTAATCCCTGACACATTTGTGTCTCAAGTTCCCCATGAAGAGCTGGAGGCCTATGAGGGCAAAGACACTCAAGCAGAAAACGGTCAGGATCATCACATCTGCAAGTTTCTTAACAGACTGGATAAGTGCCCCTACAATGGTCTTCAGCCCTAGGGAGATAAAAGCCAAGAGTTTATAGACTGAGAGACTGAAATATGTCTGCAGACAGCTGCTTTTCATGATGAAAATCTCCATGGGAAGGGGAATCTGGAGGGCTTGGAGTGTTTGTAACTGGATGTCAGAAACAAGAGACAAGTGATCACTATGAATGCCTGGTTTGGCCTGTTTTTGGACCAAAGTCCTGGAATTGCACAAACACTGATTTAAAAATGGAGGGGGAGAACTGGATGGAGGGACAGTGAGATACAAAACTATCCATGGATAAAGAAAATATGGAATGTGTTTTATGTTTCATGGAGCTGCAGTAAAGGCAGTAAAGCCTAAATCCCATTGAATTTTGAGAAGGTGAATTGCTTTTAAATCTCTCAGGTGATTCTGATAACTTTATCCCTCACATAAACAGATGAAGAGGTATGGAAATGCTGTTTATTCCCTGATTATTTTTACATATTTTAGTGCCAAATCCAACATGCTGTCCTCATATGAATAATTCCTCTGCCTCCAATTCATTTGCTTAAGACAACAAGAATTTGGGATTAGAAAAAAAGCCAAATACAGGCAATCAAATAAACACAGTGGAAATTATTTGAGTAAAACAACCTAAGGCTCCAACGCTACCTGGGCAAAGTAAAGCATTTTATAATATGCTGCCAAAGTAGATAAATCCTCCCATTGCATAACACCAAAGGCTTGGGTCACACAAATTAGCTTCTTTTTTATTATTTCACCCTGTAACACTAGTTTCAGTTTATTCTTCCATAAATAATTCTACAGTTTTCTCAAGTGATAGTTCTTGCTTTTGAAGTGTTCCTGGAGATCAGCACTGTTTGAGCTGATTGAATATAATATGATTACAACAGAAAAAAACATTCCTTTTTTAAAAAAGACCCCTCTCTTCTAAACTGGTGTGCTGTAGCTGGACATTAATATCAGCTGCACATTGGTGGCAATTTTGTCATTTCTTTCCTATTTATATTTAATTAATCCTGGTAAATAGTAATAAGAGCTTCTGATAACCCATGTTACCAGTATGGCAGCAATAAGAGAAATTGATTTAAATAGAAAAAAAAGAAAATGCAAAGAGGAAACAGGAGGAATTCTCCTGGGCAATATTCAGAAGCACATTGATTTGTTCACTGAATATGATCATACACATTAAATCTCAGTTCCTTGGAATTCCACCCCAAGAGTTTGGCAGCCACAAAGGCTGAGCTAGTGCTGTGTAATTGGAAATAACACGAAAATGTACTTCAGGACTCAAGGGAAAGCAAAATTAGCTTTTGGCTTTGCTTAAAAACCTCTGGTTAGAGTGAGGGGAAACCAGGGTTCCTCAGATGGAGATGAGCTGCTGGAATGGCCAATAGGTGCAGCAGTCCCTGCATCCAGCAGCCTAAAATACTCCACTCCTGCACAGGATATTGCTAATCTGTGAATGATATTAACATCTGTAAAATGGCCCATTTAAACAAAAGGCTCTGATCCATCAGGTGTGGGGAGCTTCCCCCACTAAATTCTTTGTTTGCCTCTCTAAAATTAGTTTGTGGCATGGTAAAGAGGGTGAGGTTAGACACCTCCCTGCTTTGTTCAAAAATAAATCATAAATTATTGCAGGGCAAACATTAGGCAAAAGCTGGATTTTCATGCTACCTCTCCTCCTCACCAGAAAGAGCTTTAACCAATTAGGTTAATTCTACTCAGGTACTTAGAAAAAGGCTGACTTTGAATTCTTGAATCCATCTGTAGGCTTGGATACCTATTTTCATGCCTAAATAAAAAAGAAACATCTTCTGTTAATCTAGTCTTGAGTAAATTTTTTACCTGAACGGGAAGTAATTTTAGATAAAGCCCAATTCTGAAAAGACTTCTGGGGTGTCACCCCTGCCCTGCATTGTAAGACCTTTAAAACAGCCAGGTCTTACACAAGTAGTGAGGTGAGGACAAAATTTTGAAATTAACTAGAATTTTAAATTTTTTTAATTCTAATATTCTGAAATATTTACAGTGATTCTTATCATTGGTTGTCCTTTGAATGCACAGATGTTCCTTCACTGAAGCTGGCTAAACTTGGGACATCCAAATGCAAACTGAGTCTTAAGAAAAGGAAAAAAATACCATAAATTCTTTTACAGACACACTCCCTGTGAAATCCCTGCAGAACATTTATTTGTCTGTAATACAAATACAAACTTGGAGTCTGTATTTGTACCACCTAAGTGCACTAATTAATCTTACTCATATGGGCAAGGACAATGGGAGTCCTAATGTGAATGGGGATAATACTAGGGAAAAATACCCGACAAAATTCTAGTCACCAATAAAGACTATCTGTTTTCAACATCAGGCCTCGGTATTGTCAATTTCAAGGTCATTCCATGAAACACGTTTTTCCCAGATTACTTACTGGAGTTTTAAATAGAATAGCAATTCTATACTCTTAGATTTACAAGTTCATCCCTTGCAGGTATCGAATAATTTCTTTATGAGAGGGTTTTCAGCTTTACTTACTTTTTAATTTTTGGGGTTTTTTTTTATAGCTTACAAGCTTCCAAACAATTTAAGAAGACAATGCTTTAGTACTACAATTTCTGTAATTAAAGACCATTTAAAAATAACTTGTACTCTGCCTCCTGGACCTTTGTTAAAACTTTCCAGGAAAACCATTTGGAGAGTGTTATACTTACAGCTGAACTGGTTTTTCTCACTATTTAAAACCAAATTTCTCCCGGAAAATTAAGTAGCATCGATCAAGGTGGTTGACACAACTAAGTGCCAAGACTAAGGAAAATATTTAATCCATTGTTCATTTAAACTATCTGTGCCTCTAAAATGGAAGGGCTGAGGGAAATTAAGGGCATCCAGGACCTCTTGCAGGTGCTCTGCATTTCTCTGATTCAATCCCATGTTTTGTAAAAGCAATGCTAGATGTATTCAAATTTAGAGCACTGTTAAATCTTCTGGATAAATAATCCTTCTTTGAAATAGTGCCAATGAAAGCACTGCAATATAGCTTAATAGAAGATGCTATTTATGGGGCATTAAAGGCATTTACTTAATTCTTGCAAGTCAAACATCAAACCAGGCAGCATGCAGGAAAAAACCCCAGGATCTGATCCAAAGCTGAGTAACATCTACACCCGTTAATGACAATGGGTCTATAGATTACTCCCTGTGGCGTAAATCAATAACAGGCTTTTTCTGAATCACTGACTTCTTTCCACACCTCTGGGCCAAATCCTGCTTGCATGACATGAAAAAAACCACGAGATCCAAAATCAGTGGAATGGGGGCTGTATAGGCAGCCTGACATCTGCAGAGAGCAAGAAGAATTTGGCCCAAACATTCCTGTTAAGGCAGGTAGAAATTATCACATTCAGAGGTTAATCAAATAATCACTTTTTCAAATGCAAATCTGAAACCATAGAAAATGCAAGCAACACCAAACAATGAGAAATGGCAAGATCCCAAAACACCATCCATTCCTTATGTGAGATGTGAGGGAGTATTAGCATAACTCAGTATGACATCCATACCAGATGTTGGCAATCACCTACAGAACATCAGACACGTTCATACAGAGTCTGGAAACAAGCAGGAAGAAGAGGAAAAATAAAAAACCACCACCACCACCACCAAAAAAAAAAAAAAAAAAAAAAGTGTGACTTGCAGCAGGATTGTCCTCATCGAGTCTCTTCCTTTTCCTGAGGATACACCTATGTCCTGTAAATATCTGCATGAGTCACATGAGTGTTGGGAGAGAAGGGCTCACCCTTGCTGAGTGTATTTTGCCATTAATTACTGAGACATGGGGCAGCAAAGAGTTTAACGTGTTGGCAAACTTGAATTGGTTGTCAGCACTCCTGCAGGCTGGCTTTGTGTGAAAAAGTGACTGACAGGCCAGTCTCCAAGGAAAACACAAATATGCCATATATTTCTCACTTCTGGGATAGCTACTTCTTGATTTAAGTGATTTACCCACCAGAAGGGTGACATTTATCTCCCTGCAGCAGGAGTTCAGCGAGGCTGAAGCAGTGAACGGGGGTCAGTCTCCTCCACGCAGTCTTAATTCTTGTTCTCCGAGCTCTGTTCTGGCTATCACAGAGGCACTGGATAACATTCACAGCACTATTTATAGCCTTTAGTCTCACACTAACTTAAATGGGAGCTGGATCAGGCCCCAAAGTGCCTTGGCCCAATTTTCTATGAGGTCACCTTTCCCTGGGATCCTGTCATTTAGTGTGAATGTCCGTGGTGTACACGCCTGCTCCAGAAAGAGCAGGGGAGTTTCTCTGGATACAGCTGGATACAGGCAGCCTACAAAATCCTGGGGATGATGATGATGATGATGGCCTGCTTTTTGTGGTCTCTTGATGGAGAGGGTTTGTATTATCTCAATTAGTACTTATCAAGAACACTGGTGATTTCCACGAGGATAAAATATGATTCAAGACCCTCTGTTGTTCCTATAGGGCCCACTGGGATTTGGGTTCTCTGGTAATGGGATGCTAATGGGAGACAAATGAATGGCTTCAGCGGGTTGCTCAGCTGCTGACCACGGTTCCTATCTGGCTAGAAAAACAAATGAATCCAGTTGCCATGGCAACCTGCAAGACGCCAATTAGTAAATCAAATCACTGAGAGTTAAAGGTTTTTAAATGCTCCCATAGAGAAAATATTACCTATTTCTGTTACCTGCACCTGTACAAAGCTTGTTTTCCTCTCAATACCATGGAGAAACTGGAAAACAGGAAGAAATGGGTGTGCTCAGTGCAGAAAAGGGAAGATGGAGGGGTTCCATGAAGGTCTTCTGGCATGTTAAGGGATGTAAGGCACAGACTTGATGTCCTACACAGCTCCAGGGTAAAAAAGAGAGAGCTGATAATGTGGCAAGAGAGAGAAAGGCTGGATTCAGAGACAGGACCTGCAGGTCCATGGACATTTGGAGCAGGAGATATTGGCATTATGGCCCTCAAAGTGAGCCCCAGCTCTCCAGTGAGAGGGAAGCTGGCTGGTAGATGCCAACATTTGTGTTGCTGGGTCTGGATCTGAACCATGCACTCGGGACAAATCTTCAAATGACAAAAGCAGTGAGTTGCTGGAACAGTTCCTGGACTTCTCAGGAGGACCCTGGTACCTACACCTTTGAAGGGCTGCTCGAGGAAGTCAGGCAATAAATACCATGCCATGCTTGAGCTGTGCCAAATACAGCCTTAGACCAGGGGAACAGACTTTGAATTTAGGAGATCTGTTTCAGCCCTGTGAGCCCGTGTCCCCCCTAAAGATCCCTGCGCCTGCTTGAGCACTTAGAGCCAGACATTAAAGGTAGGTGAGATTTTTAAAAGCACTAATTGTCAGCTTTACTGACTCCCTCTGGAGTCAATAGAGAAACCCATTGATTCCAAGTGAAGCAGAATGCCTTTGAAAAGCAGCCTCTAAGTGCTTTGCTGGACAGAAGCCTTGCACCACCGAGGACTTGGCCCGTGGCTTTCCGTAAGCAATTTCACTGAGCAGGGTCAGCCCAAGAGTGTTTGTGCAAATAGAAGTACCTGATGGAAAAGTGATCAATTTTATTGAGGGAAAGCTCAGATATTTCCAAAGGAGAATACAGCTTGGGGTTTTTCACCTGAGAGGTGGAAGAGGAAGCAAAAATAACAACCACCTTCTCCTCCCCGTGGCAATTAACCCCAAAAATCTCATGAAAGATATTAATGCTCATCATCTTTTAATTTTTAAGCCTACTGGGGGAAAACATTTCACCTCAGCATAAGTCTATGTTGTCATTAAAAACTCAGACTGATCTCCAGAGAAACCACAGCATCATGTCCAACACATCATTTAAAATATATATGCCTAAATGTAAGATGAACTGACTCCTCTGAAATGATCTGCTAACATTAAAGAAACCCACCTTGTCTGTGTTTCACTGGCAGCTATGGCAATTTGCAGCTCTCCACATTTGTAATTTAATACTCAGGGCACAGGTAATCTTCATGATAAAATCAAAGACCAGATATTCTATTAGCATATCTACATACAGTTATGTCACCAAATAATTTAGGGACTTGTACATAAAAATGCAGTTATCAAAAAAACCTAATCAAATAGTCAGAATGAAAAAAGAGAATGTGAGTTATATGCATTACTTTAACAAATAGCATTCCTCTTTTTTTTTTTTCTATTAACCAACAAATGGAAAAAGTCAGTGTTTAATATCAGTGAAGGGTTATGGTGTATTTGAATCTGGACTTTTTGAATCTCAGTACTCAATTTTTTCCCCACTAAGTCATATCTTATCATTTGATGTAAAACAAGCTTCAGCTCCTCCTCTGATACAGGGCAGCAGAAAATTGTTATATATACTATTGAGAAAAACTGACAGGCTCTGCTCTGAAGAGGCTCAAGCCTGAGACAAGATGTAAGGTGAAAGGTGTCCCCTGGAGATGGATGTCCCTCCAAGTTAAGTCTTCAAATTGCCATCAAAGGAATCTAGGAAACAAACTCTGGCTTTCTGTCTGAGTAGCCACCACCACCTCACAGGATCTGTAAAGCTCTGCTCAGCTCTGTTTCCCAAGGAAAATAAAAATCCTTTCTCAATGGAAATCTCATTAGAGAAAACTTAAAAATCCCCACAAATCTCTGCTAATAGATTATTCTTTAAAACTTAAAGACAAAAATTAAGACAGGTTTCAAGGACCTAACAAATCTTAGAGTACTCTTTAAAACCTGTATTTGGACATACACTTCCAATGAAAAACACCATGCTTTCCCAGTAATTTCCCTGACTTTTATTACTGTGGTATTAGAACGAGGGATCAAACTCTAGACCCAGATATATATTCTTTTTCTTCACACCTCCATTCCTGAATTCCCATTTCTAACTTATACTCCATGTGGTGATGAGTTTTAATACATATCCCTGTAACTTTTCTTCACAGAATTTGTTCAGATTGATATTATAGTGTATAACGGAGTGGGTGGAAAAGCCTTTCTAACCTTAAAGACCTGTGAGTGAGAATCTGAGCAGTTCTCTCAATGTTTTGAATATTTTTAACATGTAATTGCCAACATCTGTTCAGGATTATCACAGATAGGATCGACCATGCATGGTTTCTGCTATCTTCTCTACCTTGTCATGCAGGTTGGAGATGTTAAACACTGAGGCTGAATGAGACCTGTCCATAGATAATGGCTCAGCAAGAAAGTTGTGTTGCACAGTTAGTCCTCAGTGGACTCATCTCTGCATAAATTACTTAATAATTTATTTCTTTTTAATAGTAAGAGATTATATAAAGAGCTTCTTTCACTACCAGATGTGTAGTAAAACTGATTTTTCTTTTTTTTTTTTTTGAGGCGGTGAAGAGGGGAGAAATCATATCCTTGAAAATGTGAGAAAACGTGAGTCGATAAAATGCTGAACCTACCAAAATAAATAATGAAATGTTTTACAATCTCTTCGAGGCCCAAAATTTCAGCAGTGTTTCTATCCCATGCAAATGAATAAATACCATGACAAATTAGGCTATCTGTGCCTGCAGTCTTGAAACCTCAGCTCACAGCACAGATTTAGATTCTTCTATTGATGCGCTCTTAAACATGAATAGGCATTTTGAGGTCATTAACCCTCCATTTCTAAAAATCAATATCCGAAGGTTTTAAAAGATTTTCATTGCCATTTTCATATGGTTCACAAATGAGCACTTTATGTGTGTGATTCACGAGCCACCATTCTTACTGCAGCACTTGTGAGCTCTGTAATTTTGGAGGCACTCTCACTCCTTCTGCCCACAAAAACCATACTGGAAAAAACAGTAAAAAAACCAAATGTATTCTATTGACAGGTCACATTCCCTACATTCCTCCATTTCCTGATCAGTATCTATGGTTTAGTCTTTGGTAATTACAGTGTTTGCTACTGGAAATGGCATGTAGGCTTTAACTGCAGCCCGAGTGTTTAACCTGATTTTCACCTGAAATGACTGAGATTGTTTTCAGCGCCCGCAGTACTCTGAACGTTCGTAAGGCTGAGACATTGCCCAGGTCCACAAATTCAGTTATGTATCTGTAACAAGGGAAAGTCACACACAGACAATGACAAAACACCAGCCAAAAAAACAACAATCAAAGGGACAAAGAGAGACAGAGAAAGAATCACTTGTAGCTGAGAGCCAAAAACGTAAGGATCAGGGCGTCTTACCTGGGATTACTGAAATAGTTTTTAAAGCTCTCAATACCCTGAAAGTCCGAAGAGGTGAAACACTGCCTACATTCACAAATTCTCCTACATACCTGTAGAATTAAGTCACAGTTATTTGGAATTATACAACAGAGTATGAGACTTGTCTGAATGAAGAAAGCATTCATACACAGTGGGAGTGAACGCAGCCAAATGAGAGGTGCACCCACTTTTCAGGCTGTTCTTTGATGCCATTTGCCCCAGGTTTTTATTAGTGCACATCATTTCAAATGCTACTTGAACTATTAAACTTTTCTAATAGGCATAAATCCTTTAAAACTACTTACTGAACTCTGTTATTGTGCTGTTCAGCCATAAATACTTTAAAGGTTTTACCATCATGTAGTTGAACAAAAAAAAAATTCTTTACATTACTGGAAATGTTAAGAGTTATTTTGCTGCCTCAAATACTCAAGCAGTTTTCACATAATAGCTTCTGAAAATTACATATAGGACAACACAGCAAAATAGTGCAAACATTTTGACTGGGCTATTTGGTTTAAGATGCTGTATTCTGTGGTAAAGCAAATTTTGGTTTCAAGAGATGCTCTAAATTGTATTTTGTTTTGTATTTCAATTTCGTGCCCTTTGGCTGTGGGAAGATGGAGTCTAAATGAATATAACTGCCATCCTACTAAAAACTCTTTATGATTAAAATATCAAGCCCAGTTGTTCCCTGCCATGCCTCTTTTGGTCATCCTGGAGACCCATCACATCTGAGCTAAATGTTCCCAGGAGGGAGCATTCCCATCATGGAATAACTTTCATTTTATCAGCGTTGTACAAAATTATTTCCTCTAAGTCATGCAGCAAAACCACAGTCACCACTGTATCTTCAGAACAAAAGAGATCTTGGACCCTTGAGTTTCACTTCAAAAATTCTGCTAAATTTCATTCAACTGCCCTACCTCTTTGGGGCCTTTGTTTTTGAATGTTACAGAAAAAACTCACCTGGTTATTTTAAAAAGCCTGCTTAAGTGGGCTTTGTCCAAAGGCCCCTGGGGAGGACAAAGCATCCTCTCCATATCTACTAATCCAGATTATAGCCTGGAAGAACAATATTGCTTCTCTTCATAATCTCACGGGGGAGTCTGGGCAACGATTTACCTGTTTCCTCCCCAGCTTTACCCTGTGCTTCTCTCCCAGACTCTCCTTCAGCATGACAGGTGGAGGAAAAAATAATCTGGGGAGAAGCATTAGAATGGGAATATGGTTTTGCTGACCAGAGATTTGTAAAAACATATTATAAATATGTGAGCAAGCATATGAAGCAGATAATACTGCTGCTTGTAACAGTCAATTAGGAATTATTTCACTAATTTTTTCAACCAAAATGCTGCTGACTGGTTCTTCTGTACCAGGGTATGAGAAGCAACTGGAATTCCTATCCTGAATTTTCCCATTAGCCAGGGAATTGCTTATTGTCTTTAAGATTTTGACAGGGCACTTCCCAACCCAGAGTTACAGCTGCCTCTCCCTCACCTGTCCTGGAAAGAGGGACTCACTAGTCTGGGAGAGAGGGATCTGAACAAGGGCAGCTTCATCATTTCCCTTGAACCCATTCCTGACTCCAGAGAGGGTCACGGGCCATGGCTGTGTCTGCTGGCACAGGACAGGAGAAAAGCCCCAGAGACTTGCAGCACTTCTTATTCTGCACTGTGCTGTTTAAAACTACTCTGTGGCCCAATCTGTGCTGTTTCTGCCCAAAAGAAGACAACAAGAAGCTATTTTGCAACAACTCTAAAGCAAATGATGGCCTTCCCCCTGTAACACTCATCAGTGAAATAATTGTATTTTTTTGTCAGCTCAGAACCCTGGGTCCATCTGAATCTCACAGCCCCTTATCAGGCTCTTCCATTTTGAATTCCCAGGCCATCTTTGTTTGCAGATACAGAAATACCTCTGGCAGCACACAGGCTACAAGCAAAGACAACACCAGAGTTACCTGTGTGATCCATCTTACTTTAAATTACTTGCAAATTGGATTTGTATGAGGGCTAAATCGTATCAGAATAGATTCCATTATCCAAGGCTCTGCACTATCTGCTGCTTGCATACTTGGGAAGGAGGTTTCATTGTACACATGAAGATCATATTGCAGCCACTTTTAACTCTCTCACTGCTGCCCGTGTGCTCAAGGAAACACTTCTCCATTTCTTTTTTTATTCCAGAAATCCATTTTATTCTCCATTCTTAAAGGCTTAGTATAATATGCCTTAAAGTAAGAAACAACAGGAATAGATTCTGGTTCTGAAGAGATAGTTTGGTAATAAGAAAATTGTCTGACATTAAAAAACTTGATAGCTCACAGTTGCAGGTCCCCCTGTTTTGGGATGTTCTAATTCAAATTTGAAATATCATTTGGAAAGAAAATCAAAAGGTAGTTAGGAAAGAGAGCACAGAGTCCCAAGCCCCTAATTAGAAAAGCTTTAAGGATTTTTCATGATCCTTGGGCTGGAGCACTGTGTCCATTCAAATCTAGAATTAGAAAAGAAAAAAGAGGGGTAAACCCACAACCTGTGGGCACCAAATCCTGGTTCCTACCAACAGGGAGTGAATAATTCCCCTGTGGGTTACTGTTCACCTCAAGATCTGTGCAAACCTTCTCATCTTTCCTGCTCCCTTTGTCCCAAACATCCAGAGATGATGTAGAGACAATTTAAGGGGTATTCAGACTGTGTCCCCCACTGACTGTTCAGACCTGAATTTCAGTCTGACATGCCCCCAGAGCTGGGGTAGAAGCCTCAACCTCTGCCCAAGTTGACAAGGTGAGGTGGAGCAGATTTATGGTCAAAGCTGGAAGCTGTGGCTCCTCTTGTCCTTTCCTCTGCTTCTTTCTACCTTAGTGTCAGAAACCTCCTTCCTCCTAGAAAGGTGAGAACCCATGTACAGAAATTCTCCATGTTGTGCTGAATTATGAGACCTACAAATAAACTTACATCCTAACTCACAAACAGACGATTATATCCTGCTTTTACCACCTGCCTGATGGACAGGAGAGCAGGATGGTGACCTGTATTGTTGTCCTGTCACTAAATGTTGCAGGAAAATTGCACTTAAGCAGTGCTTGAGGAAAAGTTTAGCTGCGAAAAACACCTAATGTGTGCTGACCTCCAAAAGATTCTCCCCATCTAGACTGATTTGTTTTTTTAAAGGCTTATCATAGTGGCCAGATGTCAGTTCAGCCAAATCCATAGGAATGCAGTAACAGATACCAGGACCTGGCCTAGGGCTGGCCTAGATCCAAAGGCTACTGAAATAAATGGGAATGTCCCTAAGGAAGTTCACTTAGGTTTTACACACCTTCATGCTGTTCTGCTAAATGCTGCTAAGAACCACAGAACTGTAAAATATCTCAAGCTATGGGAAGAGACTCATAAGGACCAAGAGTCCAATTCCCTGCTCCTCACAGGACTACCTAAAACTAAACCATATGACCAAAAGTATCATCCAGAGTCTCCTTGAATATTGGTCTTGATCCCTGGGCCCTAATAGAGCTGTGCTTTCAACTTCCGTGGCCCTCACTGGTGTTTTAGCTAATTTTGGTTGAATATTCTTTCCTGATTTTGGTTCCATTCAAATTTCACAGCCCCAGTTCAGCTCAGATGTTGGTGCTAACACACTTGAATTTTACTTAATGCTGAATTATGAGATTAAAAGATGGCAGCAAGAACTAACCTAAACCCAGAACTGAATACAGGTATCAATAAACAGAAAAAAAAAAACCCAACAAACAGGGAGATCAGATCAGATCCTTCTGTGCTTAGGAAGTGGAGCCTTTCAGGCATCTCTACCAGCTTTCACTTCAAGATGGCACTTGTTCTTTGCACAATTTTCTCTTTTGTGACTGTGAAGAAATCTGGATTTCTATCTTAGCTGGAGGTACTGAGAGTGTCAGACCTCTGCCTTTGGCCAGAGCTTGGGCTGACCCTGAGTCCCCTGTGAGTGCTGGCTGACTGCTTCTCTACCCCTGTGTATTTTTAGCTGTCCGGATGTTGCAAATCCATCACCTTCTTCAAAGCACCAGAACCCCACATGTCCTCAATGAACTCTGACAATCTAGGCAGTGGTATACAGCTGAAGGGGAATATCATGGTGGGGGCCAAATTTCTATTGCCAAGATATATAACAAGTTTCGGAGGACTATAAATTAATTCTCTATAGTAAAATAGTAATTACTTTCCAGGTGAAAAGGGTTTGTGAAAAGAGGGATGTGAAAACAGCCCTGATGATATGATGGATAGATAGAGTATAAATAGGGATTTAAATACGTGGGTATTCAGTCACACTTACAACACTTTCTATTCAGGGGTCTGAAGCTTCCCAAAACTACATTAGATAGGCAGATATTATTACAGATATTTTACAAACAGCTCTCTCTGTGGAGCATAGAGAGAGTAAATAATTGCTCCAAAATTGTGTAGTGAATTCAGAGAACAGAATTGAGAATTCCTCTGACTTCTTCCTCTGAAACCACTCAGGATAAAAACACCTCCTTCCTAATACACTTCAGCCTTTTCTCATTTTCAGTACAATTTGAGTGAAGAAAACAAACAAAAAAAAAGAACATCCAGACAGTCTTTTAAAAAGTTCTGTTGCATATAACTCTCTTGAAAAATATAAAGGAGTGCTACTTACGCCATAACAATAACACTGAAATCCAGCCAGTTCCATGGATCCCGAAGGAAGGTGAATTCTGTCATGCAAAATCCTCTTGCCAATATTTTTATCAATGACTCAAAAGTGTAAATCCCAGTGAAAGTGTACCTGGGGAACAGAGCGGCCAAAGAAGCAAGAGAATTAGCAAGTAATAGATGGGGCAGAAACTGCAGGGGCACAGCTCTGGGGTTGCTCCTGTGAGTCACAGCTGCAGGACGGGGCTGTGCCATGAACAGCCTGGCATGTGGACCAAGGGACAGGGAAGGAACAGCAAAATACTCGGGACAGTCTCAGAATGAAGATAATTTTCAGCACGGGGTGTCCCTTGATGAATTCTCACTCATTAAGTCAAGCGTGGACTCTACACTGCTAAGCTGTGCTGTGGGACTTCTGAACCTCTGCCATCTCCAGTGGAAAGAGTGGATTAGGGAATCATGGAATGGTTTGGGTGGGAAAGGACCTTAAAAATCATCTCCTTCCAACCCCCTTGCCATGAGCAGGAAACTTTCCACCAGACTGATCAGAGACCCATCCAACCTGGTCCTGAGCACTCCCAGGGATGTGCTCTGGCCAACAACCACTCTGGCCAACATTATGCCACACTTCTTGTTTCTCCAGTTGGGAGGAAGGTGGTTGTTCCATTAATACCTCTCAACTCTTCCTGCCCAAGACATTCTGGAGATTGAAAAGATGCCACCACTTGGTTTTATCAGCTAGAAAGGGTAACTGTCCTGCAACTTGCCTTGTGTTTCACTATCCATGGCAAATCGCACCAGCCTTGAGAATTAAACAACAAAATGCCCTCTCTGAAAAAGAATTGAAAAACTCTCACCTGACCACTGTATGTAGTAATTTTGACCTGCCTGACAGTAAAGGAGACACAAGGTTGGGTTTTTTCCCCTGGTAAATTAAGTTATTACTGACAGCTTCTTGACTGTGATGACCTGGGCTAGAACATAGATCTTACCTTTCATAATAAAGATGACATGTGTAATAAAATTTAGCAAAATCTCTGTGGAGGACAGTAATGCCTCTGATTTATAGCTCTCAGATCTATACTCACCCAGGGCTCTTCCTGCCATCAGAGACAGAGTTCAGGGCATACAACAGCACTTTTTTAATGTTGCTGCCTGAGACTCCTAGCCCAATGGACTGGGTATTCTAGGCCATATTTTAACAACAGAAATAAATGCTTAGTGTCTACCACGGGCATTCTCTGCCCCTTTTCTCCAAATGAAGATGGAGATGATACCAAAGCCTATTAAAAAACCTCCAACACCTCAAATCCACTAAAACACAAATCTCCTAAGTCATGATGTGAAGAGCTATCACTGGAAACCCTGGCTTGATGTTCAGTGCCCAAACATCAAGTGGTGTCATCACACATAAAATAATTCTAACAGTTAAAATTCCTATTAGGTAGAAAAAAGGTGTGAGTGGTTGAAGGTGGCAATACAAGGAAGAACATTGTGCATAAAATATATTTAGCTGTATTCCACTGAACTGCAACTGGGCACACACACACAGGTAGTGGCAAATCTCATGCCCTCCTGCCATCGTGTCACACAGTAGTGCTACTCATGTATGTTATAAAATCTCAGTGTGCTTCATCTTAAAATGGGGATTAGCAGGACAGTTGGGTGCAGAAGTGGGCATTAAATGTGTCTCCTCTTTGACCATATACCTGAGCATTACCTTATATCCAACTTTTTCACAGCTCTTATTTAACTTTGCTCTGGTATTTTGAATATAGGTCACCCATGTGACAGTCTCTTTAAGCATGTGTATTTACTAATACCCACAGAAAACACATGCAAAGAACTAAAAAAAAATACTTAACAGTGCATAAGCTCATTAAAATGATAAAGCACTTGTATTTATTCAGCATGTCATATGGGTTTAATTGATTGTATAATCATCATCTAATTCTAAATGGATCGGGCAAAGTCCTCCAGCTACTGAATGGCTTCTGTAACGACAAAAGTCTGAGTTCTTAAAAAAATTTTAGTGGGGGAAAGTTGAATTGATTCCTTTTTTTTCAAAATGATAAGGAAAATGCTTTAAAGGAAGATCTAGGACAAATATTTGCACAAGGTTATTCTTCTATCCCCTGTGAGTCTGTGAAACACCAGAACAAAATGGATTAAATGTATCTTCTCCAAATCCAATATTAATCAATTTGAATTACAGTTCATTGAGTTATTTTGCTCCTCCAAAGTACTTGACTTTGATTTCATTCTATGCACTTGAGGAGGAAAAGCTGAGAGGTATGAGAGGACATGGAGTGGGAGAAGAGGAAACACGGAAGGATTTACTCCATGCTGCATGAGTCCATCTGCATTTCTGCTCTACATTTCCTGCACACTCTGCTTGATGCACTGATTAAATCATCCTCATTCTCCTGCTTGCAGAAGACACAATATTGCAATTTTTGGTATTTCCCTCCAGAATGTGTGAGTTCCCAGCTGTACACTAACTGCCCAAATTTTGATGACAGCATCACATGGATGAGACATCCGTGATTCAGCAGAAAATATCATGGCAATGGTTATGAAAGTTTTCAGTAGGAAAAGGACAACATCAGGGGAAAGGACAGCCACAGACATACTTGAGGGTACCACACTATACAGAAATACATGAAACATCCTGGGATTAGGATGTTATTGTGATGGGATGAAATATTTGGTTCAGTGCTGCCTATAATTAGTAATTTATGGCCTAGAAGATGTGTCCTGCATGATTTTATGGAACCTAAAAAGGGCATTTTACTGTCTTTTCTTACAGCCCTGAGCAGATCAAACACCAGGCTATGAAGCAGCAGATGGCTGTGTTTATCATATGTCAGTCAAAAATAAAAAGAGTGTTCTGATTGGTTCAATGAGCCAAAATAATTGTTTAATGCACTGTAGGTTGATTAGCTTGTGCATCTGATATCTGTTTCTAAAAGGAATATTTTTAAGCAACTTTAAGACATGAAATGGGTTTGCATTTCACTGAAGCCCCTTAACTTCTTCTGAAATTAATTTAAAAACTCAAAACAATAAAAAATAAGCCACTTCAGGCAGTGCCTTTGCTATTTTTCCTGAAAGGTTTGTCAAGTTAAAAAGACAGGAATTCAGATAGAGGTGTACCCAGATAATACAATGTCCATAAAGTATTCCTGCCAATGATTACAGGGGGACACTTTCCATGCTGTGCTCTGTCCTAAAGAAACTTTTGCTTCCATTAAGTTTCAGATCGAGGACAGAAGGAAGCCAGTTCAGGAACTATTCTCTGAAATAATTCAACTTCAGTTCCATCAGTCTATTCTGATGTTTCCAACCATCAAACCTCTTTCATGGGAACTGTGGAAGGCTGACCAGTTTCAAACAGGATTCTCCTCAATACGTGATTTCATCCAGACGGGGCATAAAAAGTGCCTTTGGCAATGAGCACAGGATTCATGGACTAAAAGTGTTTAGTTTGCTTACTAAGGCAGTTTTCAAAGGCTGAAACAACTACCTGGAAAAACATTTTGTGAGGGCAGATACCACAGGCAGTACTACAGGAAAGAAATTAGACAGCAGCAAACAAGATGTAAATAAGAACACAACAAAAGGAAGAGGAAGGATGAGATGAGGATGGGACAGCTGTAAACCAGCAAGGATACTTACTCAACATATTTATTCCATGATGGAGTTTCTGACTGTGCCATGAACACACAATTGGTTAAAATAGTGCACATAATAAACATGCTGAACAATGTAAATAGGCGAATTAAGGAAAACAATTCATTTGGTACACGACTTCATAAATTTTTGTCATTTCACACAAGGTGTGACAGCTCAATCACAATTTGCAAGTTGCTTCAAGAACTATAAGCATTTGTTTGCAAGTGCATAAGGACACAAATAATTATATAAACATAGAAAAATGCGGGAACCTTCCCTCTTTTTTTTTTTGTCTTTTCCTACATCTCTTATACCTACTTTATACAGTAAACAGATGTACTGACTCTGCAGTCTTTTGAAAGCACAATACCCCAAATTTACAGCTGTGTTGGTCAGATGACAATGTGCATAGGTGCACAACTTTGTATGAAAAGAGGGATTAGTCTCATTTAAGTATCCACAGAAAAACCTGTGTCTGCAAATTCCCATTTCATTTTTTATCCTGAAACATTTCTCAGGCAGTAGGGGAAAGTTACAAATCTGGTCTTTCTAATCTCTTTAATGGGCTTGAGGTCTCGCTTTCAGTATAAAGTTTCACCAAAAGCAAGTATGAGTTTCAGGGCACTAATTTTAAGGCTTGGTGTGCAAACCTGCTCTGTAAATAGGAAGCCTTGGTTTGCAGAGCTCTCTGCCTCAGCTGAGGGACCAGATTCCCTGTTTGGAGGCTGAAATAAACCTCCCAAGTGCATAGTTCACACACTCTGCTGCCAAGCTGAAACCATAAACATAAAAAGCACCCTAAATCAAATTCCTGAGATTGAAAACATAATTCATGGGATGGCTCTTCTAAAAGCATATGCCACTTTCTGTAAAAAAATTACAAAATATAATGGGATCCTCCTGCATCAATAACTGGTCCCATGCAACTGGGAAAATCTAAAGAGTTTAAGTGTGTACAGAAGATAAGGAAAACAGCCTGCACCCCAGTCAACAGGGAGGGACCTTTCCCAGGGTATATAAGTAACACCCAAATGTAAATTTCTTTTGCCTTTTCTGGGGAGGAAAAAAAAAAAGTTTTGCTTGGTTTCACTTTTTTTCACCTCTGGAGTGGATTCTGGTTGTGTTATTTTTTGTTTGAGAATGGTGATTGAAGAATTTAGTTTCAAACTTACATCCTGAAATGTCTGCACAAAATTTATCCCTTTGCAGAGCCAGAATCTCTGCTGAATACAGAGTGGAACATTTTCCAATGGGCCACATAAGCAACTACAAGGTTAAACTGGTAGTAACCAACCTGCAGATTCCCCAGGGCCACCACAGAAAGCAGTAATTGAACTCACAGGGACTGCTCATCTCACAAACATCTTCCACTTCTGTGCCAACACCTCCTACTGAAGGACTGGGAAGGATGTCTGATAGCCACTCACTATTGCTCACATAAGCTTCAGATATATTTCTGTAAGTTTTGTCACTCTTGTTAACAAAATTATTCAGTTCCACCTAGCCTAGAAAACACTGGATTACTTTTTCAACTACAGTGAAATGCTATGGATGAAACACAGGAAACCAGAGTGGTATCTTCAGACCATGTCAAACAAATAGGATATTTCAATTCCAAGCAAATAAACTCCTCTACTGGACTTTAGGGTCACTGGCTTGATTTCCATATGCCTGTTTCCTTGTGATATAGACTGAATCTAACAGCTTTCCCAAATGCTCACTTACAGGCAGGTGTCATCATCTCCTTATTCAAGCAACAAAGAGAACAAACCAGAGAACACAGGCTGAAAATGTAAGGGTCAGCTCTGGGACAAGAAACACACTACAAATGTAATCTGGGTTTCATGACCAAGCTGAAAACGACAAAGAACATAAAAGAACGAAATGTTTCAGCTGGTTATGCACCAAAGTTAGTGGTCTGTGTTAAATAAGAAAGAGAAAACAGAAATCCCCACAGAATGAAAATTAGCATTCCTACCTGAAATCGAATGCAATTGTTTGCATTAGAAAAAGCCCCTGATGATGATACTCAGAAAGGACAAAGCAAAGAAGATAAAACTGAGATAAGCTATATTAGCAGCATTGTCCATTCCCTATCTTAGAACTCCTATTAAATCAAATTTTCCAATGCCTACAAACTAAATATACTAAGCTACTCATCAGGATCCTTTCTGCAATAAATTAAACCTATTATTTCCAATTTGAGGTTAGAGAATAGCCTTTGCACAAGCCGATTCTAAAAGTTATAAATTTTATCTCCTAGCACAAAGACATTGAGTCAAACGCAGCATACTTCTATTCTAGACTTCATTACGATGGATAATTGTTAATTAGCAGACTGAATACTAGAGGCTCTTTAGGTGATCACTGCCAAATTACATATAATATGGGCAAGCAAAGGTTAGTACCAATGAATAGAAGGTATAATTGGTGCTTCACAAGGTCTCATTTTGCCTTATGTGTGCAAAACCAGATGGGAGGAAAGCTGCAAGCAGAAAATATGAACAAAGATTGGAAATTCTGTAAGAAGATTATTTTTCTTTTTCTGACGCACCAGAATCCATAATTCTAGCACCAAGGAAGGTAACTTTTCCCAAACCAGTGGTAAAGTGAGATTAGTGGTAAAATGAGACCTAGAAAAACTAGAAATTACAATTGCTACAGATTTTATATAGGCTAGCAAACTGCTTGGAGAAACTAAAGGCACCACAGAATGATCCTTGGCTTGAAGGCAAGAATTAGGAGGAGTCTTTTAAACATAAGGCATCAAGGAAATGTTACCAGTGATTTAATCTCATTAATAGGTGGACATAGTTAATAAAGATGTTAATAACAGCTGATAATGATGCAGAAGACAAAAAGTATTCATCCCATTGGGGATACAACCCTGCAGTCCCCATGTCCTCTGGAACAGGAATGGAGCAGGGCCACCTTCTGGGCAGCCATGTGGGCCCTGGACCCCTCAGAAAGCCTCACAGACCCTGAATAAGAGTAGAAATACCTAGAGCGGGTTTAAAGATACATTATTAGTTGTAAAAAACATTACTAGGGGGCTGTGGAAGTTTTTCCCCTTGGAAGGGTGTGTTTTTGAAAGACTAGACTTCTCAGGCTCGGCTGGACAAGCAGTGAACACACAGCCTCCATCCTGCTGGACATCTCAGAGGAAGAACTCCACAGAGAGCCATTTAACCAAGAAATGTGACCCCCACAGCTCCTTTATAGGACAATTTTACCCTGCCCTCTCTATTCTGTTCCACTGTTGGCCTTCATGGTGCACTCAATGGCTGGAAATTGAAATATGGCATCCACTAAAGAAGCTGTTTCAGATATTTACGTGACAGGGCACCATTTGCTAATGCTCCTTTTAGATTTTCTGCCCTGGGGAAAGTAAAGATTGCTTGATTACAGTCACGCAAGACGATAGATCTGGTTCCCAGGTCCATGTCTGGGATATTATCTTGCTTGAGTACCTGCGGGTTTGGGCTCCTTTCTGCCTGGGATATTGACTGCCTGCTCAGCCACTTGGCCTTTGTATTTCAGGTTGATACAAAAGGTCTTTATTGACAGAACACAAATCAGTGCCTAATGCAGGATCTTCGCTGTCTCGCTGGCACTGGAGTTGTTGTCTCCTGCCTGTGCCTGCCAAAGACTGAGCTGCTGGATCTCTGGACATTATCAGCACAAGGTGATAATTTCTGTCTTTCTGGAGCTAAACTTACGTTTGCATTGAGAAGTGCCACTCCCAAAATTTCACGCTCCTTATCTGACCATATTTCTTCCCTGACAGATATTTTAAATGCTCTCCTCTGTGCTCGTTATCCTTGGAAATAATGTGATAAGGATTTCTTGCTTACTTATCTTCTGTTCAACTGCTACCAAGGGCATGTAGCTCCTGTGCTACACATTCCTGTGACCTCTTGGCTTCATCAGGCAATGTGGAAAAAAGAGAGGAGACGACAGAACAAGCCCCCAAAGTTACAGGCAAGATTCTTAATTTCTTTCTAGAAAGCTCAGTTTTCAGATTCTTCCCTTGGCCATACCTGGGCAAATGCATTGACCTTGATTAACTTCAGCAAGGCTGTGCTGAGGTAACTGTGCCTAAAAAACTTGGTTGGGCTCTAGGTATGCAGCAGCACGTGCTGCATTGTGTGCACACATAATCTGATCCACCAGCTAATCTCTCTGCAGAATTCTACAGTGTATTCTTAGCAAGCATAATAATATCTTGGCTGATAACACATACTCATTTTTGCATAGAATTCTTACAATCAGAAGCTTCACCTGTTTTTCCTTTTGAGAGAATATCTATAGTATCACCTTCTTTTTCTCCTCACTGCATGGAGTAGGAATCTGATTTATTTCCCTATTCTTTTTCCTTGAAATTTGATAATTAAACAATGTTTCTAAGATGCTACATACTTAGTATTTATTAATTCTCTGTGGTGGACATGAGGATTGCAGATGAGGGATTTCCATCACTAAAATATCATGGAATGATTAGAGCAGCATGTGAAGTCTTTGAATTATCACTGCTTGGTCTCCCATGTGCACCCTAGAGAAAGCAGCCAAGTCATGAAAAAAGGTGTGTTTTTAGTAATGTTCACACAAAGCTGAACATTTGGGTCAGTTTGGCCTTCCAAAGAGATGTGACTATGTCAGAATATAAATGTTTCTGGGCTTGTGTGAAAAAAACAAGCCAAAACCAACCACTGCAGTGTGTCTTGCATGACTTCAGAACCAGAGCCACAGGAAATCAGGCATTGCCCTTCCATGGGAAGGTCCAGCAGGACAGCCTGTGCCTTTTTTCTTTGTTGGATACCATATCCAAATAAACAAACTAGAAAAGAATCAACAAAACAATTTTTGAAATATTCTATTTCAGGAGATAAAAAAAAACAGATCTGAAGCAGTTCAAAATTAAATTATGTGTCTGCAGACAGTGTCACTGAGTTTTACCTCTGGGAGGGATTGCTGAAGTGCTTGGTAGCAAAGCTCTCCATCAGAGCAGATTTCCCCTGGTTCCCTTCCTTTCTGAGGTGCTACATCCACTTTCCCTTCAGTAAAAACGATCAGTCCCTTCCCATCTTTTAATCCTGAGTAAACTCACCAGACTCTCCAGTGCAGTTCACATTATCTGATGCCAGCAGTATGATACAGTCATTTTTATAGCTCACATAACAATATAAAATGAAACAAACCGAAAATCCAAGTGCATTTCTGCTTGTGCAGGCAAATTCAGCCAAAAGATTTAAAACAGCTTAATGAAATAAAATGGTTTCTGACTTCCATCCATCTGTGTTTAAAACCCATATAAAATACATGAGGAGGAAAATCAACAAAAAGGATATGAATGTACCAAAATTTTAATTGCTGCTCTTCTGATTGGATGGAAAGGACTAAGTATATACAAGGCAGGAGTGGCACTAAATCGAAAGATTGTCTTCCCTTTGTTCAGTACTATAAATGTCTGGAAAACAAAATAGAAAATGAGAATATTCAGCATTTGCATTTATGCTCAGCTTTTCCAGCCCACATCCCACTGGGAAATTCCTTCCAGCATCCCATACTTTTTCCCCTATCCCAAGACCCCCCAAATCCTTCTCACTTGGTGAAAAGTTTTGTCCAAGGCCTTCCTTACAGAACTGACTGTCCTGTTGCAATATCCCAAGTATTTTTTTCTTTCTTCAACCCTTAGTGGGTCCTGTGCCATGGTCTCCACCAAGGGAAGAGAGCAGAATAACCTTTAAAAATAAAAATTACCTGGAGACTAAAATGTGGTGGAAGGAATTATGTGATTAATTATGCTCTTCTTCCCAGGTGCTGGGGATCTCATTATGTTGTTGATCCAACTTCTCTATTTATTGCTCTTAATTTTGTCTCACCAAGTAAAAAGTTGTAGGAGGCACAGTTCAATACTAGGATCTGACCTTGGCACTGAAGCACTCTCATTGTGCTCACATTAATATGGGCAGAGGAAAAAAAATTCCCTGGGTTATCATAAACCCAAAACAAAAGTGAATTGGATGCTGACCCAATTTGCAGTGCACTGAAGATGTCCCACCAAGCACAGAGGAACTAATATTCATTGAGAGACAGAATTGAGACACCCAGTATATAAAATCTAAGCAATTCACACGCCTGGAGTCTAAAAACTTCAAGGCACTAAAATTGCAAATCTATATCCTGGTGCTTATGCCCGGGGATAGCAGGCAAATTAAAAGGTAAATTAATTCTGGCCCTTCCAGGTCAGTAATCTATTTGCCTTTATCCATTTAACTTTTATTCTGTAGCTCTAGCACCTACCTCTACACTGTTTTACTAGAAGCACCATTTTGGTCATATTAATTCATTGTTTACAGGAAATAACACAGCCCAAAATCAGAAACAGCAGTACCTGAAAAAACTGGAAGCTGCCTAAAAACACACAAGGCTTCCAAGCTTTATTTTGTCCTCTGTTTTGTGAAATGCTTGGAAAGGGGAACAACCTGTAGTAAGCAACCAGCCCAGCTCTGCTGTCAACAGCCTTTTGACAGAAGCTGTTTGCACTGCTGTGGCTTTGGGCCAGCCTGCACGTGATCCCTCATCAGGTGATGCTCGCTTTGGGACAAAGTTCACCATTCTGCAAAGTGCCAGCACTGCACATGCTACTCACACCTCCCTTCAGCTCTGTTTTGGTCATCTCAAATGGAGTTTTGCTCTTCCTCAGCAGGAACAGAACCACTGCTCTCCAGGAATGGTTGTGAAGGTGCCTCCTGCTCTTGTGCAGAGTGCTCGCACAAGGCTCAAGTCACCCAGAAGCCCTTAACATTAAGGGGCTTAAGTGATAAACAACAGACCTGTGAAGTCACAGCCCATGCAGAAGGCAAGATAGGGCAGATAAAAACCTCTGCCTTCAATTAACTCAGCTACTGCTCTGCTCATTTCAGATATTGTATATTCATACTCAGGGTTATCTGAAAACACACAAGTTTAAATTGTGCTTTTTATCCCTCTCTGCCCTCCTGCTTAGATGTTTTCCGGGAGCCCTGCTCAACATTCTGAACCTGAATCTGGGAAAGAAATATTTTTACTGGCTGTAAAAAGATAACAAACAGAGCACTCAAACCAGGGCCCATGCTTTAGCAAAGGCAGAGGAGCAGGACCGAGGGTTGGTGCTCACCTTACGATCATTGTAGAAAGGGTCGATGTCCTCCAAGGGCTCCCCAATGAGCTCTGGGGAAACAGTCCCATAGATATCAGGCAGCTTCTTGCAGGCCTGCAAGTCAAACTGAGGCTGAGGCTTCTCTTCCTCGCCCAGCTGCTCCCTGTATTCCTGCTTGGCATTCCTGGCGAGCTTCTCTGCAATTCGCTTCTCGATGGCAGCCAAGGACTCGGGCGTGAACCGGTGGAAGCTGTTAGCACCCGGTGGTAACAAGAAGTCAGCCATCTTTTCATCCTGCTCTGTCTTTACTGGTCGTTACTCCTAGTACTGGAAACAGCTGAAATAAAAAGAAAAGAAGTTATCAGAAGTTAGCGCCACAAGAAAAGCAAGAAGGACAAAGCCGTCAGAATAAAAAAAGCAAAAGAAACGAACTCAACTGCCAAGTAACTTGTTGAGGAAACTCTTCATGAGGAAACTCTTCATTTTGTTTTTATGTGGTTAACAGAACATCAAGGACAACAAAAAATGACTGAAATTGTAATTTCAATAAGGAATCACACGTGACCAAATCTAAACAGACTTTATAGATAGACTGTGGAATTCTCTTCAGTTCTTCAGTCCTTTGGGATCATAAATCCAAACTAAGAAGTCACTTAGATTCACACAGGCTTAAGTTTCACTGAAAGCAACAGAGATTCAGATTCCTAACTCATTTTTGAAAATGCAGCTCTGGGAGTGGATGAACAATGTTCCTAAGATGACTGCAAGGCAGATTTAAACCAGCCGATGTCTGGCCACATGATGCAAAATCTAAAAATGCCCCAGCTGTTCTATTCCAAATTTAAAGAGTGAAGGGTCAAGTTTAGATTTTTGAATCCCATAAAAACTCTTCATAATCTCTGTCTTATGCTTCTGTAACATAATTTTAATTTTCCTTTGGGACAGGAAATACCATCTGCAAGATATCTCTCAGGACTTTTGAGCATTTTCTTTTCCTCCACACTCTGAAATCTGAAGGATGATGGAAGTTCAAATGTGCCTGGAAAAGCTCTGGGACCTTCACGAGAGCACACCAATCTTCCAAGATGCTGAATAGCCTACTGCTGCCAATTTGTCATATCTGAAAACCAGGCTCCTCTCATCCAAGACCAATTTGAACATCCACGAGTTGGACTCAATGATCCTTGTGCTTTCCAGCTTAGGGTATTTTTTTATTCTGTGATTCTAACCCAGACCTGTGAAGTTTGATCATCTTGTCCTGATGGTACTTCAATGTTAACACTTCCAGTCTCTGCCTGAATGAAAACAAGTAAGAATTGCCACATCTCTTCAATTTACATGAATAAAGCCAAGTGTGAAAAGCACAGCCGAACAAAAAGCCTTCTTGTATCTGCACTAAACAACATGGATAGCTGTGAAAATTAATGTAAAACTACTGTTTGAAAAAGGATGAAGCTTATCCCTGTTCTAGTAGCCTGCACAAATCCATCCAAGTTCACTTTGCAATTTAAAGTGAGTTTAGAGGCATGTTTTTCCAGTGAGAGAAGCCCGCACTCTGCAACAATTAAAACTCATTTCACGGAAGAAACACAGACCTTGTATTTTTGCCACCACCAGGCCATTCATACTCAATCAGAATACACTCTGGTGACAAACAAAATAGTAGATTTTGAGGTAGGCTCCCCTCTTTCATTCAGCAACGTGTGCAGGATCCCGTTCTTTGTTCAGCCACAATTGTTGTTTTCTGCTTTCAGATGGAATTTGTCTATTTACAATGGATAGTTCCAGATAGTTTGGGTCCATTAGGCTCTGTGATGACAATATTTTTGTTAGTAAACAAGACTCTAACTGGACTCTGCATGACAAATAGCATATTTATTGACTCAATTTCTCTGAGTAAAGGACGCTTTCAAATAACTACTGTCTCTCCTATTCTGACTTCATTTTAAAATGAATTCATTAAATTGTCATTGATCACAGTCTATCACACAGGAATGATTTACTGAAGCTTGTACATTATGCTCTGAATTACTGTTGGTTTGAACAAGCAAGGCTAAAATGAATTATCCTTCCTGGAGCTTAGGGTATTCTGACATTCTTCTTTTGTTAGGTTTATTCTCCTTTTTCCTTTCCCCTCTCCACTCCATGTCATTTGTTTTATCCTCTTCCTCCCGAAAAACAGGAAATCAGAAACTTTCCCACAAATCGAGTTTCTTATGCCCAACGCTTTTGTGACTCAGCACCAGTGCCAGCAAATAGAATTTCACTTTCTATAAATGACATCAATACAGGTGGCCAGAGAATTCTCCGAGATTTTTTTGTCCTTTCCATTTTTGTTTCTCCAGAATGAAACCTGTCTCAGTGCTGAAGGGGACAACAAAAGCCAGTGGCTGGTCAGGACTGCTGGAAGGGCACAGACAAGGTCTCTAAGATGGAGATGAGAACATTGTGGGCTGTTAGTTGAGGTCCAGATGATCAGGAGCTCTGTGAAAGCAGTGAAAAGACTGTGTTTTTTTTTTTTAATAATACGAGAATGGAGAAACTTTGAATGAAATCCCAGAGCAGTGGCAAAAGGTCCATAAATGATTTTAAAATACAAGTTGCTTCCTCAGACTCAGGAACCTGGGTGCAAGCAAGAAAGGCTGCTTATACTTGTCCTAATTTAACACTCTTCCCAGTCTAAAGACACCCATCCTCCACACTGCTGTTGTGTGCTCTGTCCATATAGCCTCAGACTTCCTTAAAGACTTCCAAGAGAAGCCATTCTGGCAACAGAACTACTCAATTTTTTAAAAAAAAGAGAAACAAAAGAAGGATAGGGGATGGTGAGGGAGATAAAGTAGCCCAAAAAACCTAATTGGTATCAGAAGTTTTAATTATTTTTCTAAAGGGAATTATTTTTGCTGAAATCTCTCTCTCATTAGAAAATTTAATCAAATCCAAACTGCTCAAAACCAGATCTTTTCAATTTTATCTACAAATTCCAGAAAGGTAGCTGCCTAGAAAGAACTGGAAAATCCTACACAAACTTCATTAGAGCTTTTGCTAGTCATCTATTTAATTTTTCTTTTTGAAAAACCCTACATTTCACCACCCTTACAATTGAAAATTCATGACATGTTTTGTCTTCATATTGTATATAAGCTAAAGTTCCACTTTTTAATATAAATATATTTAGCACAATTCTTTTTCAATTTCATATGCTTTCTGGAAATGGACAAGATAATTTCATGGATCCTTTCTATGTCTAATTTCTTTTAATCTGTGAATTGCAAACATTTCTACAAATAGCCAGGGTTAGCCCAGATGTTTCTTAAAAGGGTAAGAAAGCACCACAAGTTAAAAAGGGAAATCATCAATGACTGAATCAAAGAGCTGGAATGCCATTTCTTAAGAGATAATAGCTGTTGTGACTCACGTGTTTACAATATGAGCCTGGATTTTTCCATTCCTCACAGGCATATTTTTGAAGTAGAAGGCTTCAAACACATTGTTTCTGTGATATCACCATGCACAGAATGAAAATTTCCCTCTTGCTTTGTCAGTTAGCATTGGTTGTTGCTGATAAAACGTACTGGTTATGTAAACAAAACGTGCACATGAAAATAAAGCACCAAGATGAATTCTTTCTTCGCTGTGGCAAGAAGTGAGAGCAGTACCAACAAATTAGGTATTGCTAGCACCTGTACCTATCCAGAAAGATAAATGCTGTTTTCCATTGCAGTTTTAACCTTACTGTCATGGGCTACAGTCACTCCAGTTCAAAATATCTTTCAGGTTATCATGCATGCCCTGCAAGTCCCTCTGTTGTATCAAGGACCTATGAACTCATATTTCAGACACTTGGCAATGGTAACAAGGAACCCAAACTGGAAGATCAAGGCTACGAAAGTGTCTTTTACAGGCTAAAGGCATCAGACATGGTCATCTTGAGTAGGACTGTCCTCATTTGCTGGTTTCCATGATGCCTAGATTCAGGAAGCTACTGCACACCAAAGGGAGAGAGATGTTTGCACTGCAGTTCTGCCAGTCCAAACTCTTACAAAATACTAATCCTAGAGCCGTAAATTCTCCTTTTGTTTAAGAAATGTTTGTGATAAAGAAAGATTTTGTGTTCCTGACTGCTGTGGTAACAAGAACAGTCATGTGGATGGGTTTCTTTTCAATGCTTGAGACTACACGGAGCACAGTCATCTTTCTCCCCCCACACGCTCCTTTTCCATATAATCTCTTTGGCATTTTCCTTTGACCTGCAGAGCACAGCAAAACATGAGAATAATAGGCTAGGGAAATAAAGAACAGAGCAATGACACATCTAATTTAAGGTCACTGATCTAGATTAATACATTCATATGCATAAATTTACACACAAACACAAATACTTAATCAGATTTAAAAAGACTACAAGTTGATAGGGGATTGCATGGAAGTTTTATTCCATCCATGAAGTAATGGCCCCACGGAGACCTGTTTTTAATTCACATCAAATAAAGACTTTTTGTAAAAAGATCAAGAAGCTAAAGGAGTCTAGGTGACTGAGACACACTTCATAATTTTACTGACAACAAACAAACAAACAAACAAACAAACAAACAAACAAACAATCTTTTGAGACTTAATCCACTTACATTTATACCACAGCTCACACTCCACAGTGAGAAGATGCCATGGGAAATTCTCTTTTAACTGAAAAATTTCAGTTGCTGTTAGCACACACTTTGAGGGCCTGTTTGCTCACATCAAGACAGTCCTCAAAATTTTACACTGCGCACTCGTTACTTCTGCTTTAGCTGACATTTGGTTTGTTTCTTTTTTCTCCAACAGGCATAATCTTTTCAAGACCACAAACAATGGTTCTTTTTGTAGCACATGCTCTTAACACATATAATCAGCCACATCTCCAGCTGCCATAAATCAGCACAGCTCTGCCCAGGGAAGTCACACCTGGGGAAGTGATCTCTTAAGACGCAGAATATTTGGTTAAAAATGTCTCCTTTAAAAAGAGCACCTTTGCACCAGAGCATGAACACCAGATAGTGTGTAATTGAGGTATTAAACTGATGGCCTAGAAGGTAACCAAGCTTGCAGGGAGCTGGAAAACCCTGATCTTTTTGCACCATGTGAAGGCAATCTGCAGATGCTTCTTCATCCAGAAACATCTTGTTGGGTGAACTCCAAGGTGAAGGTGAAAAAAGGGCTGCTGGAGAATCCAGTGCCTGGTGGGGACCAGGCAGGCTCCCCATGGCTGGTCTACAGGGAAAAACTTCTGTATTCCACAAAAAATCAGATGAAATGGCTGAAATGTTTAGCACTTGGAGTTCTCCTAGGCCAAGCACAGTGTTGAAACTTGTGCAAGCTGACACAGGAGGAGATGTGACACAGAGTTCCTCTTGCTGCTCGTGTCACAAGGCAAACCTACAGGTTGATATGACATTGCATAACACATTTCCCAAAACAAATCCTCTTGTTCACCATGGATGCTGACCAAGGGCAGAAATAAATATACAAGAGAACTCACTGCATTCAAATCACTGGGAAAAACCAAACCAAAACAGCACAAAATGTCCAAAACAAAACTTCAGAGTCACAGACCCACAGGCCTTTTGTCACGACCAGCTCTGCCTACGCAGTATCTTCTTTTAAATCCAGTTTAATGGGTTTTGCTGGCTCCTCACTCATCAGAATCACGGCATTCTGACATTGCCAATGACTTATTGAAAAAATAAAGTCTTCAGAAAGCCAACATGTGCTAAAAGGAAATGAATTCAGAGTATTTCATCCCGATATTGAAAGGGTATTTGGGGATGACAAACGTTATGCCAAGAATTAAACACTGGCACTAAGTCTTCTCTTATGATAAAATGCATATTTTTAGTGAGCTAAAAATATTCTGCTTTCTTTGCAGGTGTTTTTATTTCAAATTACTCTGCAACCAAATTACATAAATAAGTAAGAGGGAAACAGCACATCATAGTTACCAACGCAGATCTCCATATTTTGATGAGAATTATAATTCTTTGCACCCAACAGGTTTTCATGTCTATTTTAATTAACTAGAAATTGCCCTCAGAGTTATTTTACTATAAACTACACAGACTTCAGATCCAGGAAAAGATTTCTCCTTTGCTACTCTGAACCAACAGAGCTTGGAAAGAGCTACCAAGAAAGAGGGATGTTTTCAGCTCAGGATGCAGTCGCTAGCT
This sequence comes from Trochalopteron elliotii, assembly GCA_024734555.1. NCBI lineage: Eukaryota > Metazoa > Chordata > Aves > Passeriformes > Leiothrichidae > Trochalopteron > Trochalopteron elliotii. The sequence continues at coordinate 154,136 of JANPWX010000037.1, forward strand.
TTTGAATAAGACATAAGAAATCTACAGGAAAACCCCATATTGTGCCAAATATAATACACAGTGCTCACACCACTAGGTGCTTTGAATGCTAACATGAATAAAATAGATCAAATCTGGTCCATTTTATTCAGAGAGAGTTTGTAAAGACATAAAGAGAGATAAAGGAAGCCGTAAAACAGCTATTAAAATATATTCTGCTGCCATTATGGAATAGTTATGCCACAGGAAGAAGGCTGCTTTAGGCTAGACAGCAAAATCTTGGCTGCATGCTTCTAGGGAAGAGGGAGCCACGTCTGGAAAGCTGTCTGATGTATTACCACAGTTATAGGTAAGGCTTTCCTGATCCCCTCCCATCTTAAGTTATGGAGACACATTTCATCAGCAGAAAACAAACAGACCCATAAAAGCCAATCATCAGAACTGACATGTTTACATTAAGGGAGATGGATGAAACTCTGTAAGCAAAGCCAGGGCCTCCTTCACAATGCTACCACTGAATTAAGAGACAAACATGACATAACAACTAAACTTCATTTTTAATAGTGAATAGAGCGATTTAGGTTTTCCTTCTTTCAAGGGGTGGCAACAAAAAGAGGCTGAGGTGAAGGGTCAAGGAAAAATTGGATGTGAAAGTCTGGGGGAGACAGACCCAAACCATACAAAGTTAAGCTATGGGAAGTGGCAGGTCCCCCTCCTGCATCTGGCTGATGTGAGGTGAAACAGCAGGTCCTGCCAGTCTGCAACAGCACTCTGCTCCACAACCACTTCCTTCAGGAAACTCCACCCTATCCATATACCTCCAACGTACCCAGCTTCCCATCCTTCTCTACCTCTGTCTTTTTCCTATGCCTTAGCCAAGAAAATTCTCTCATCCTTCCACCTACTTTATTCCAGGCAAACATAACCTTTCCACAAACCTGTTCTTGCCCACAGCAATAACTCTCAAGTGACATTCACACCAGTTCTGTGAGATTTTGTCACTACTGCTTTATTCTCCTCTTTGTTCCATGCAAAGCATCTCTGTCTATGATGGTGGGTGACCCCAGACAAGGATGCACGGTCTCTGTCTGTGGGATTTGGATAATATTTGGTGTTAATGGAGCCCCAGCTACTTTGGCAACAAAAGAAAAAAGAGAAAAAAATAAAAAGGCACAGATTTAGAAGTGCACTGGCAAAATTATCTTTGCTACTAATGGCAATAGAGACTCAGGAAGGATAACAGGGAATCTATCAGGGAGTTGATGCTTGCTGGAATATATTGAAGATTTGATTCATTATTCAGTGCACTGTGAGTTTGACAATGCTATTTGGATAAAGCTGGTGGCTGTTCTACTCTGATGGAAGAGATTTCACTCCCTTTCCCCCCCCGAGAGACAGAGAGAGATTATTGCTGTCCAGAGAGGAGGGATATTCTGCCTCTTTGCGATTGAAAACCGCCTGGGCTTGTTTGCCAAGTTTAGGAATCAGAGTCAGGAGCTTACATGGGTTCTGGGGGTGCAATCCTCAGCTCATGTCAGTCAAGGGGAATATTCTGTGTGACTGCAATAGGCAGTGGGTCAGACCCCTGGCGTCGGAGAGCCTGAGTTATTTGATTTCTGCCATTCCTTTCAAAGAAGTTTACTTCAGCCACTCGGCGTAGCTCCATGGAAAAGATGCAATGGATGCTGGTGCTGACTGACAGTGATTTGATTTGAATTACATAATGGTCTGAACCATTATGTAAATGAGTCTGACAGAAACATGGAGGCAGAGCAGCCAGGGATTTTTCATTGTCTTTTTTAAAAAAAAAAATCTAGTAGCCTTTTAATGTTATGACCAAGATTGTCGCCTTCCAGCTACTACATTTTGCTGGTAGGTTAGCTGAATTAAACTTTATTTCTCCTGACACTAACTAAAACCCAAAGTGCATCTGAGCAAATGATGAGGAGCATTTAAAGACATGGTGAATGTGGATGATTTTAGAGGTATGTGAGTGAGTCACATTACCAGGAGTGGTTTTGGCTATGTCCCACTGATGTCACTGAGACTCACTCTTCTGAGAACCTTGTGGCATTCCCAAGCACCCCTCCCATTCTCCCCTGTATAATTTCCCCATCCTTTTACATGGGAAGATTTTTCAGAGTAAATAACTCATTGCACAAACAATTCTATTCCAAAAGTCATGACATTTTCTGTTAATTAGCAATAATATAATCATCCAAACAAAACTGCTGGGGACATTGCATTTACTAACAGACAAACATGCATTTATGTGTCACCAGTGCATGCTCGAGTGGTTGGCAATTCTCAATTGGGCCTGAGGCACAATGCACTGGAAGGATATAACAGAGGCCCAGTATTGCAAACCCTGCTGTGGCTTCTTGCCTAATTTAGCTTATGGGACCAAACAGTCAATGAGCAAACCACTAAATAACACATCAAGTGGCTTGTGAAAGGGAAATATCTGATGATGGTATCAATGCACAGTGTTTTCTAAATGGAAAATGCACTAGGCTCCATATTTTGGGAACTTACTTGCACTTCCTTACTTGCACTTAAGAATGAAAAAAAAAACAAATCCAAAACCCACTATTCCTAAAAATAACTTTTTCATTACTTGGTTGCCCCAGAAAGTCAACTATGTCCTGGTTGCATCATGAGAAGCATGGCCAGCAAGTGGAAAAAGGTGCTCAGCTCTGGTGAGACCCCACCTGGAATGCTGCATCCATATCTGGGACCCCCAACACAGGAGAAACTTGGACCACTTGGAGCAGGTCCAAAGGAGGGCTACAAAGATGGTCAGAGAAACTGAAGCACATCTCTTATGAAGACAGGCTGAAAGAGCTGGCTAAGAGAAGGGAAGGCTCCAGGGTGAACTGACAGAACTTCCCAGTGCCTAAAGTGGCTCCAAGAGAGCTGGAGAGAGGCTTTAGACAAGCACATGTAGAGGTAGAACAAGGGGGATTGGATTTAAACTGAAAACGAGTAGTTTTAGATTTGGCATTAGGAAGAAATTCTTCACTGTGAGGGTGGGGAGGCACAGGTTGCCCAGAGAAGCTGTGGACACCCCATCCCTGGAAGTGTCCAGGGCCAGGCTGAATGGGATTTGAACAACCTGGTCTAGTGGAAGATGTCCCTGCCTACGGCAGGGGGGTTGGAAAAAATCATCCTTAAGGTCCCTTCCAAACCAAGCCATTCTGTGATATGACTGTGTGATTACTAATAGCCATGATAAACAGCAATTCCACTGAGAGATCATCCAATATTTTGACCTAACCTCTTCCTAGACATATGTAAATACTGAGGTTAAGAGTCCCCAGATGACATTATGTCTACAAGTTATAACAACACCTATCCTGACAGGGTCCTAAAATGATGCAGAATGTACTGTTTGAACACTCAGATTTTCTTTTTGCTTTTAAAAGACGATTTCAACTAAAAATAGAAATTTGACAAGGTAATAGAAGATTTTGATTAGATCTGTTAATTTTTAATCTGCCATGAGTCTAATAATTCAAGCACTGCCTGCTCCTCTCTACATCCACCTGCATCTTTATCTAAAGTGTAGTTCCTAAGCTTAGACAAGGCAAATAATGTATTCTAGATATTTTTGACTAAAAAAAATGTGTGTTGGACATGCAACTCTTGTGAAATAGCCTCATATTCTCAGAACAGAATGAATCAACTAAAATTTAGCTTCTCTGATGGATTGGAATAGATTAGCCAAACCAAAGAAGCGCAGGATGTTACACATTCAGGGAGAAATGGGCACTGCTAGGGCATGAGTCATCTCTCCTGTTTTCAATGTCTATTTCAGAGAGATAAACTATTCTTTAGACCTTAGCAAAGCTTCTGATGATTCAATTTGTTTATTGTGACGCCAAAATTCTGGTGTTGATATGTGCCTGTAGGTCCCTGTGAACCGTGTGTCTACATTTGCATGTCTGCTTTTCTCTGACAGACATCTCTGACAGACATCTGGTCTGAGAGATGGCCCCCCACCAAAATTCACACCATTGTGGGATATGATGCAAGGTGTGTGAGGTGTGTTAGTTTGTCTTCTGCCTTGACTCTTTCCAAAAATAGAGACCAGCCACCTCCAACCACATGATGGTAAAGGAATGGACCAAGAGGCTGTTCCATTCCAGTGGGTGGCAAACCCCAACACTTCTACAACAGCTTTCCAGCGCACACAATTACTTTAGGGCATAATATAGATCTTCAATTTTAACAAATGGGATCCATTTAATTAGTCAATGACAACCCCACTGTTCCCAGAAACGGGGTCTCACAGGTTATCCCAAAACTATCAGACTCACCACACTCACAAATCTTGAAAATATTTCATGCCTTACATTTTGTTTCTATGAATTAAAGGGGTCTTTGAGGTCTGGATTGTGCAGTTCTGTGGGCAGAAGTGGTTTTGAGGTAATATGTTTAAAAGTAGAGTGAAATGTGGGCTAGTGGCACCTGTGACTCCCAGGGGATCACGATGAAACAATCCAAAACAGAGCTGGAAGTGCACATCTGTCCTAGCTCACAGCCACCTTCCTACTCCACCTTGGGCTTGTCTTGCAGATCATAACAAAGCATATCATGATTTTAAAAGCAGAACAAGTGGGATGGCACTGTTCCTCTCTTCCCATATACATGTTTAGCCAGGCTCCAAAATATTCTTCCCTATTCTACTTTCCTTCCAAAATGATTCCCAAAACTTCTAACTCCAGAAGAGCTGTTTTAGACACCACCTCTCTCCAGCCTATTTCTACTGTCAGACAAATAAGAGAGAAATGAAGTGGAGGAAAGAAAAAAAGCAATTTGGATGGCATTTCACAGATTCCCCTTGTGCTTATCTCCAGGATATATTTCACACCCTCCAGGGGCCTATTAACCATCTTTTGTACATTAGATTGCTTAATAGCCATCTATGGTGGGTTAATCCAGTCTGAGAAAGATGGAGTTAGAGAGCAGTTTGGTGGGCACCTGGCAGCCACACAAGGTTGAGCCATACCATTCTTTATGGAAATTGTGCCTCTCCCTTTTTCTCCAAGTCACTGAGCTGCAAAGAAGTTGAAGGATGTCCTGGAAGACACAGTCACAGCAGAGCAGATTGGAGCTTTGCACTGCAGCCTTGGGCTTCAGCATGACTTAGAATCACAGAATCATTTAGGCTGGAAAAGACCTCTAAGGTCATCGAGTCTGACTCCTGCCTCACCTTTCTGTCCCCTGAAAGGATGTTGCTGGCTAAGGGAGATGTGTAAAATGCCATCAGAAAACTCACAGCAGAGCCTGCAAGCCAGCCCTGAGGCCCAAGCAAGAACATCAAGCCTGAAAGATCAGACCATTGAAAGCATTACTGATCCTCTCAATTCTTACAGTTTATGATTCTCCCAGATGAATTGAAATTAAATTGAATACTCACATTAACAAAGTAATGGGGAATCCCATTCCACATGATTCACATTTAGCCTCACGGTGGCTAAAAAATAGAGTTCTGCTGATTTATCTTAACTCCTTTCCCTTCACATACCCAAAGCACATCCCAGAGCCTGGCCTTCTTGTATCTGTTATTTGGGTTTTGCCTGGATAGCACAGACATCACTGTCTCTGTTTGAGCCAACGCACACAGAATGATCCCAGGATCTGATGGTTTCAGTGTGCTCTGCTCCTGGTGGCTCAGACAGAGAGCAGAGACACAGACCCTGCTCTTCCAGTCTTTCTGACATGACTGGTGATGCCATCAGCACCAACCAGCCCAAATCTCACTCATCACTTTCTCAGCCCTGCCCTGGCCAACATAATCTGGATTCATCCTCCCAAAGCTCCCTCCAAACCCTGGGCCAGGGCTGTGTACCACACTGACCCTGCTTGTTCTCACACCCCCATCTTCATTTGGAGGTTCTGACTTAAAACTGGCTTTGCTACAAACAAAACAGAAAAGTTTTACTGCGCATGTCTAAAAATAGAATTGCAATCATCTCTGCTTCCGTTACTTTAAAAATAAATTTATCAAGAAGATTATTCCTCCGTGAGGTTTAGCACATAAGATGTCTTATGTTTTAAGGTTCAGTCATTTCACAGTTATTTATGAGCAGAAAATCTTATGGATTCATTTTATAAAGAAGCACGATGAGTTTGGGGATCAGAACTCCTTTTGGTGTAAATGGTCCCAATAACTCTGCAGTCCATCAAGGCAGTTTTCACCTATTTCTGTAATGTTGTTTGTTGTGTTCACAGATAATGTGCAGCTGAGCACCAGTAAGGTGAAATATAAAAGGTTATAGTTTAGCGTCAGAAAAATCTTCCAAGTAACAGTTAAGAGCCTGATGACTGAATAAGGAGAGGGGAAAAAACCCTATATAATCCCCTGGGGTTTTTATTTGTTTAGTTTCTACATTAGACAGTTCTTTGAGTGCAATTGATTTTGTAGTTTCCTCTGTAGTTTCCAATTAATCATCCCCCCTCTTTGTGAGGATGTTTTACACAAAAACAGGAGACAGGAAAACATTTCAAAATAGGGAAATGTGCTTATAAAACCACAGCACTGGTTTGGATATGTAGAAGTGCAGGTTCTGTATGAAACCACCCTTTGGAGGGGAAGGGGGAGCAGCATTGCCTGTCATGTGGAACAGCTGACTGCAAATTTCCTATTGAAACTCCATTTCTATGGAAAAATGCTTTTCCAATAGAGAAGCATTTAAGTAAAGAGCATCTACTTTGAGTCACAAATTTCTTCCTCTGACAAAGAAGCCTCCAAACTGAAAAGGGAACAGATTTACCAGAGCAAATCACCATTTTTCACAGGGGAAAAAAATACTTTCTCTCCAAGAATGATGGGAAACAGGCCAGAAATCACCCTAATCACATCCCATTGCTGGTTCTCCCACTGGCTTGACATTCCTGTGTCTGTGTTTTTAAAATATATGAAAAAATTGGTTATTTTACACAGTCATCTTAATCCAAATATAAAAATTCATTTTAAAATTACTTGCATTTGACCAAACACATTATAATGTGTTTAAATCTCTTTAAATCACGAAGCAAAAAAAGGGACAATACCTATTCAAATCCAGGAAAACATGCTTTTCTTCTAGAAGTCATCATTACAGCCTCATTCAAACATGAAACTTTTGATTGAGGACAAGGATCTTTTGGAGCTCTGAATGAGTAACAACAGGATTATTACGAAAATAAATAAAAGATGAGCAAGCTGCCACTTAAGCTATGGATTTCCCACTGCAACAGCTTCAAAACTTTCTTGAAACACAACAAATTAATAAAAAAAAAGAGGGGAGGCAGACGATATGGCTCTGTCTAACTGACAGCATGAAAACATCAAGCACTTTGATTCAGATGAATAAATAATGACGGCGTGTTATCCAGGAAACAGAGCAATGCCAAGTCTGTTTGATCTCAGACCAACTGTTGGGTAAAAGTATTCTGAAACACTCTCCTGGGCACATGGGCCAGTTACAGCTCAGCTCTGGGACTTGGGTTATTTAAATGGGGCTCTTATTAAAAGAAGGATTTTTGTCCTAGAAGAAATTTTATGCCGTGTCACCTTCCTGAGGGGGAACTCCAGTGTTACTCTGCTTATCCAGGAGGCTGGGGCTGTAAGAATAGGGGAGTTCCAAGCATCCTCTGTCATTGCTCTCCTACATCCCAAATTGAGATGGAAGCAAAGGGAAAAGAAGAAGTGAGGGAGGACTTGTGAATCTTGTCTCTTGCATTTCAGGGCTGCCCCAGAAAAGCCTGGAAATCATCCTCCCTGCAGCTTCCAAAGTCCACATCAAGGGCTGTGGAGCCCCAGGAGCATCTCCTCTCCCTCATCACTGCACAGCAAGGAGCACTGCCCTCATTTCATGGCTGGGAGCACATGCCAGCCTGACTTAGGTGAACAGGGATCAGTGCCAAGGCACAGGGAGTGGACAACAGGACTGGAGAGGGACATACTTCCTTCAGCACTTCTGGAGCCTTCTCCTAAGGTGTCCATGTGGCTGAGACAGCATGTGGTACAAGGAAATGTTGTGGATGAACCAGCTAGAAATTCTCCCCTGACTCCAGCTGCCCCATAATCTGTTTCATGCTGTGCTTCCAAGCCTCAGTGCAACCCCTAAATGACAGATAATTTAATTGCAGTCCACTTCAGACGGCAGAAAGTGCTGCCTTCTCCCACGTCAGTCTGACACAACTCACCTTCTCTCTAAGGGAGAGTCCCTCGTCTTTCAGATTAGCCCCAAAATTCCATACCCAGCTCTTTACAGGAAAAGTTATCTCCCTGTCCTCCTCAAAACATCTAAAAACCCTCCAAGTTTACAAACATGCACTGCCCAGGCAGGTGTTCCTGGACTTGTTCACCTTTTTTTCAGTATAGTCACTCCTCCCATGAAATACTCCACTGGACACATGGTTCTTTCCCTCATAAGCAGGGCTTTGGGACCCTGAGAGCTCAGCTGAGAAAAAAAAAAAAAAACAACCAAGCACTAAAGCAGGAAGTGTAAAGACATCTGAAAAACGCTCCAAAGCTTCAGCTTCCAATAAACATATGAACTATAGCAACTGCCAAGAATTATGACTGCATGACATTACATCCAGCTCCTTGCTCTTATTAAAAAGTAAGCCTGGGCATCCGATGGGCAGATGGGCAGCACCACACAATCTGCTCTGATCCACCATCTGAGCTTTAAGAGATGCTCAAAGGTTGCCACAATGCAAAAAAGTTTTCATCTTCAGGCAACACGTGAGCTCTACAAACAGCTGGATGTTAGGATTTGCTGGAGTGTGTAGACTGAAGTGAGGAATTTTGGAATTGCAGACGGTTTTTTGTATGGTCTGGGATGTGATGTCTTTCAGTCTTCCTGCTACAGGGAATATAATGGGCCCTGATTGCTGGTTTTAAATAGAGGAAGGTAATTTGCACATTTTTTGTAAGTGAAAGTTAATAGTCTTGAAAAATGTTAAACTGTTGAACTTCTTTTTTTCCTGATGAGCATGAGAAGTGACTAAGTGAGACCTTTGGAAGCACAGCAATATCACCAGGATACTCCATGCAAATCTTGACAGATCACCTCTAGCAAGATGGGGATTATTTTACATTCATAGTCCCTGATTTTACAAAATACCAGTTTTCTCAGTTGGGTGTAGGATTATTGAGATCTTTGTGTTACCACACCAATAGCCCTTGCTCTCAGTGCTCATACATAGTAACAAAGAGATGATGCTTTGGAGACTGTGAACATTAAGCTGATTTTAGTGAATCAAAAGCTCTTTGCACTATTAGCTGCAGCCCTGAGCCATAAGAGGAATATCCTGTGCCCTTTCAATACTATTTCTGAGCTATATATCCTCAAATTCCCAAAGCTATATCTGATCTAAGGTGGGATAGATGGGCAGAAGGATGCAGACAGGAAGGAAAAGAAACACCATGAGCCTTGCTGTGATGTGGGGTCCAAACTAAAGATGCAGCACCAGCATTCAATTTGCATTTCCCCAAATTTCCCTTCTGGAAATGCACTTGAACCGTGTTGGCTCTTTCCCTGGGTAGTGCTGCTATGAGTCTTTGCTGGGACTGCTCAGATATTCCCCTGGCTTTTACAGATGTTGCTCCTTGTTGATGTTCTTAGCAGAAAGAGAGAAGCATAATTTATTAGGAGGGATGGTATTTTGATCTGTGACCATCAGTAAGTCTGTGGCCTTCAGATCAAACACCATTATCAAGACGTCCATTGGACTGGAAACAGCATTAGAGGGGAGACAGCTAACTCAGCATTAATCAAGATTTTTTGTTCTTGCAGTATCTGAATATTTCTGATAGTGCCAAACCTCTGGCAATTCCAGGCAAACCCACACTGGTTTATTAAGGGGAGCACATGGGCAAGTGAGTTGTGACACGGCACTACCAGCATTACACACCAGACTGATAGCATAATCATTTCTAGGGTCCACTATTTGCATGTCAAGATCAAGAAAACTGTGCAAATATCATCTAGTCACAAAAGTGTATTGCACATCAGAATTTAGACAAGGTACAATACACTTTTAGAGACCAGCCCAGTGTGCTGAACGAACCCAGTAGCAGTCTAGTAAAAATTTCCAGTATAACCAGCATGCTTGCTTCCCTGCCTGATCACAGGCTGGTTAACCCCAGTTAAATCCTCATTTTAACCAGCATCTACAGCCTTCTAAACCCAGAGCTCAGACTGAAGTTGTGCTGGTCAGCTGTAAGAGCAGCATCCTCATCACTGTTCTGCACAAAGAAATTACAGGTCTGGCTCTTTCCGCTTTCTTAATATTTATGCATCTGGTCTGGCAGCATCCATCGTCAGGGTAGCCTTAGCTGGTGCCCCAGAGGGATGAAATAATGGCAATTTCAAAATGAGCCACAAGATGAATGGGAATGAGGAGGGCAGGAGGGAGCTGCTATCAGGAGTCTCTCGGAGTTAGGCTATATCAGGCAGTACCTCTTGCGGCACAGGAAGAAAAATAAACCACCACAAATTAGCAGCAAAGGAAAACAAGGAGTGTGAGCTTGTTCCAGCAGGAGGTTGGGGTGGGAGAAGCACTTGGCAGAACCTTGAACAGGACAAATATTGCCAAGGGATGAGGGGCCTGGTTAGAGGATAAAGTGCTTTGTTAAGAGACCTTGCAATCTTCAGGCGTGGGGAGTGAGCTACTCCTGGAGCACAGAGTGTGCACCCACATCTCCCATAAACCAGCCCAGCACAGGCAGGGGCAGAAAGTCTCTCTCTTCTCAGCCTCTGGAGAGCAAGTCACCAAAAGGCAGCAGCTCTGCAGTCCCCAGGAGCAGAGGGAATGCCAGACTTCAGCTGGGAAGCTGCTTTTTGACATGGAGCTGCTTTCAGAGCTTTTCCTGGCTGCAGTGGGACAGGGGGCTGGTTTCCCCCCAGCTGCACACCGGATGGAGCAGGGTGAGCAGGGCAGCCTGGTCCCTCCAGGACAGCAGGGTCACAGGCAGTGGCCTTTTTTAACAGAGCTTCGTTTCACACACCACTTTAATTCCCTCCTCCCAGACTCCTGCAACAAGGAGAAACTTGGCTGAAGTTCTGCTGCATCGTCAGGGGCTTTAGATTAACACAGGCAACAAAGTAAATTACTAATCCCAAAGGCTAGGCAGGGTATCAGGCATTCCTTCACCATGTTAAGTGCCCAGCTGAGGGGGAAGGGCAAGGAAGGATTTCCAACTCCGCACAAACATTTTGAGCCTCTAAATTGAAGCCAGCCCCAAAAATTCCTGTTGCTATTTTTTGTTCTTTGACAGTACGACCAGATGAAATTATTTTGCGCTGGACAAACACGCTGTGGGTTGACAAAAGGCAGAAAGGTGTGAGGTTATTTACCTCTTCCACCAGCAAGATAAAGGCATCCCATCTTTCCAAAGCTTTCTCCCTGCAGCCCATCATTCTCTGCCTCCCCATACAGAAAGTGCAGCTGCATCCTGAGCTGGGGTGGGACATGCTCAGAAGGTCTGAAAGCCCAAAGAGCTCCAGGTGAAACCTTTTCCTTGGCAGGTATGAACTTAATCTGGTGTCAACAACCTCTTCACCCACCACCTCATCCAGATTCCTCCAAACAGAGTTGAAAGCACTGATTCTGAGCCATCAAACCTCTTGTCCCTGAGGATGCCAGCCCTACTGGTGCAGGGGGACAAGGTCTCTCCAGGCTGTCAGCTGGAGGTCATTCCCCATCCTGCTCTTCAAAGCCACCTCGTGGGCTCCAGCAATGCTTTGAAGGATATCCCAGGACAACAGGGATGTCACAGGAGCAGGAAGGGAGGGAGGAACACTAGAGCCCAGCTGCCTCACTGCACTTGTGTATGGGGGTGGCAGGTTCACTGACAGCTATTCCTTTTATTTCTGGATTTCTGTGTCTGCTTGAAAAGCTGTACCAGTTCTGCTATACAAACAGGAACACAGAAAATTGGGCTAGAAATGCCAAGATAACCAGAACCCCAAATCCTAACTTCATACTTTTCCTTCACATTTCAAGATCCATCTCCAGGAACAAACATATCTATCTTTAGTTTGAAATTTAGTTCTAAGTCTTAATAACTGCACAGGCTTTAACTATTTTTCTTCTTGCAACTGAGGCTAACAATTTTCCCAGCCCTCTTCTCTCAGATGAAAGGCTCCATCAAATCCAACCCCTTCCCAGCACTCCTCCAAGATCATGGGATCATAATCAATTGAATTTGCTCTGAGATGTGCACAGGGATCAAAGGGTCATCAGCTTTGCTGTGTATGCAAAGTGGTATCCTCTTCCCTAGAGCCCAAGCACAGCATCTCATGGGCTTCTCCACTTCCCAAGGTCTGCAACCACTGGCAGATTCTAGAGTGCAAAACACTGTCCATTGTGAAAGGTGGCAGTCCAGGGTGCATTTGAGGCTGAGATGGGCACAGCCTATTATACCTACTTAACTAAAATATTTCCACGTTCATACCTTGACTGAGAAGAAGCTGCAGAGTCTTCACCACCTGCTCAAGGATAAAAAATGACTTGGCTTGTCTTATAGCCCCTCAACAAACAGGGACAAATCCATGGGAATTGTCTCCTGGACGCTTAATCCTGTTTTGGGCAGGGGGGGTTCAGATGTGGGTAACTCTGAGCCACTTCTCACACACACCAGATTTCAGCTGCTGAGACAGGGGATTTGGTGGGAGGATTCACATCAGTGGACTGATGACATTCAGTATTGCAGGTGTAATGTAAATAAACAGTCAGAGGAAAGGAAAGCACCATTTCTGTTTATGCTGCACCAACCCTTTGTAAATACTCAGAGCTTTTAGTATTAACTACCCCAGACAGTGAAAAAAGCCAGGATGCAGAGAGGACATCACAGGAGTCCTTGCACTAGTTTTTTTTTCTCCCTTTTTAGCCTAGTTTCCTGAGGAAAAAAGGCTTATCTGGTCATGCTGTCTGTCTTTTAATCCCCTCTAATAACTTTTGAATCCATTGGCCAATTTCAACCACACTTGAGACAGACGTAGATATTTCAGACATACAAAACTCACGGTACAGAAATGGAGAGCTAAGTTACATAAATCAGTGGGAGTTTGTGCCTCCTCTGTAGTTCAGCTCCAACCCCTTATCCATTCTGAGAGCTGGAAATCAGCCTGTCCATCAGTTTAGGGATGCAAAAGAATCTTCAAAAGCTACTGCACACATTGCCATTTAGCCCCACAAGTGGTCAGGAAGAAACCACGGGCTTGGAAGGACGAGTTCAAGGTAAATGAACTAGACTCACAGGAAATCGTGGAATTAGTTTTGCTACTCTCAAAGCAAAGGAAGCCTAATTTTTCCTCTTTTAGGATAATGACCTCAGAAAAGCAGAATCAGTGTGTCTGTGCAGGGATTAATATTGTGGTTTCCTCTCTCATCCTTTTCTGCCTTGAAAGATTGAAGTCTAAAACTTAGCTCCTGAATAAAGAAGAGGAAACCAACATTGGTAACATGAATCCTTAAAGCAGAACCACACAGAATAACAAGACCATGAAAGCCACTCTGCTTTTGGTTCAGGGGTAATAACTTCATGCAAAGCCTCTGTCCAGGGCAGCAAAGCAGCAGTGAAACACTCCCACAGGAGTTTGATGACTGGGCTGAAATCCTGCTCTCCAGAGACCAGCATATGGTGCAGGAGAAGCAGCCTCTGAATTTACACACACTTTCAGTTTTATTTCCCTGCCTACATGCACCACACTGAGGATCTCCACCTAGAAACAGGACCTTGGTGCCTTAACAGGAGGTTTTGTGTATGCAGGCACAATATAATGAGAGCAAGTTTTAAGCCAGGAGCAGAAATATGCTCCCAAACTCTTGTGCCCTTGCCACAACTGGATGCAGGCAAGCACGAGACTAACAGAACTTTTTCCCACATGGCAAGCTCAACGTGTTTCAAAGCTTACACACACACACACACACAAAAAAAAAAATTAAAAAAATCTAGCTCAGCTGCTCTGTATGATGAGAAATGGCTGATGTGCCCAGCACACTGGCAGACTGCCTGGCTACCAGCTGTGGTCTGACTCCTAACCCTGCTAAAAACAGAGGTCTGCCAGTGGACACAGTGCCACAGAAGCTGCAGAAAACAATGCCTGCCTTTGGATGAGCCTGAGAAACCATGATCAGGGCCAAGGAGAAAAACACAGAGCTGGGGGTGAGACTCCAGGCAGCTGGGCTCTCTTCACTGTGGATAGCAATGACCTGGCACCCTGGAAATCAGTAGGAAAACTCAACCCTGGGTTCTGCCTGGAGGGCAAGAAGTTCAAAGGACTCTAAACTGGCCTGTGGCCAGACTGAGAGGAGTGTTTAACTGGGTGCCTGCAAGATGCATTTCAAGCATTCCCCTAAAAATGCCATTTCCATGTAAGTCCTACCCAGGCAGGCTTGCTGCACTCCTCTCCCAGTTAAGGAATGCAGCAATTATGCCCACAACGGGAGATCATCTCCCTGCTCAACAGCCAAGCTGCTTTCCCATCCGTGGAGCTGTGATTCTGGAGGCAGCTCTCACCTCAAAATCAGCACCTGAGAGGCAAACTCAAGCTGCTGGCTTTGAACACTGGAAGGACAAGGCTTCAGGTGTCAGGAAGGCCAAATCACACTTGGAATTGCTTTTTCTGGGCTGGTCAGTGCAGATCTGAAAGATCAGTCTCCATGATCTCCAGGAACCTTGTGCTCTATTTCTCTCTCCTGCCCTCATGAGCACTTCCCATGCATGAGAAGTGTTGTATACACAACAACCAGCAACAAACTCCATAATTATTAACCAGCCTGTGATTTTCAAGGCCACATATGCTCAGCCATCTCTAGGATTTATGACTGACTGACTGCACGTCCTGCAAGTCTTGTCTTGAAGGCAGCCTCAGGGCTGCTTGTCAGGGGGCAAGTTAGTACAAACTTTTTCCCCACAGGAGAGTTCATCTGTTTGCTCTTTCCTCATTATTGTCACTTCTGTGTTCCTTCATCCTGTGAACAGATCTGTTCCGGTCAAGATGCTGAGAAAAATCTGGATTGCAAAGTCAAATATGGTTGGTTATGTAGCCCCACCATGAAAGCCAATGACTCCACTTTGCAATCCTTTTCCAGAAAGTGCAGCTTGCTTGTCTCTCCAGGAACTGACAGAAACCTTGACAGAAGTCAGAAGAATTTGCCTCCAATAAGATAAAACAGACTGAAGTCCAGCAGAGAGGTACCTCCATGTGATTTAAACAAAAGTTACGTGGGCTTTTCTCTTTGTCATCTTGTCTGGCATGTGTCCTGTGGCTCAGTTGTGACCTGGAGGATTATTTCTGCCTGTAGAGGAGTTTCTTTCTTTCCTTTCAGGTATACAGAAGATATGAAATGAAGATCACAGCAAGTTCATTCAGGTCTCTGGCACTGCAAGGCTGCATTATTGCAACACACTCAACTGAGGTCTAACTTTCAAGACTTTTGTCAAGCATATAGTGAGGCAATCTGCCTTCTGAACAGATCATACCACTTGAGCACATTACACAAGAAATATTCACACATCTCACTGCTAATTCACTCCTGTGCATCATTCAGCAGGAAAGTCTCTAGCAACAAACTCCAAGAAAGATTTTAGCCTCAGTTATACCAGTACTGGTGCAGCTCTCTGTGATGGAGCTGAGCTGTGTCCACAGGACACACCCTACCTCTGGAACTCACACATACTGTGAAAAGTATCTCAGTCTTGGCTGCATTCAGAACAGGAAAATTAATATCTTTCTATTCATTCACAGCTGAATGCAGATTTCTCCTTAGCTCAACTTTTGAGCTGCCATTTGGGATCTGGAGACAGCTGCTCCTGTGTCCTCCTCTGCAGAAGAATAAAAACTGGTCCTCTCTTAGCCACAGCAAAACAAACCTCAGCTGTAGGGTGAGAGGTGTCCTTTGAGTCCTCCTCACAAAATAGCAGATAATACTTGAGGCTTGACTTTGCACTTGGGCTTGATCAACACCCAGTTCAGAGGAGGTGGGAAACACAGTGTGACTTTGATGGCATTTCACATCTTCACCTTTCCCTCTCCTGTCTAAGCAGCAGCAGCAGCATCTGCACAGGCAGGAGCTGGTGCCCAGCCTATGTGCCAAGAGGAGCTGCAGCCCCCTGTGCTCACTGGTTTATTGCTAATGCAACAAATAGCCTTGGGTGTGCAGTATTGGTTGTGACAAGCTGGAAGAGTTCCATGCATCAGATGATGAAGTTGTTCTTGCTACCAGCAGGTAAAATTGTCTTTCCTGCTGAACTAGCAGTACACTTTCTTCCCCATTTGCTCTCCACTTTTCCCCCTCTTTGACTACTTTTTAAATATTTCACAGATGTACTCTTGTGGCTAAGCTCTCTGGCACACTTTCAGCAGTTTTGCTGATGGTGCATTGGGCCTATGTGGGGGTAGGATCACAGCTAAAACCACTCATGCCAACATGCTTTGAATCCTCTCCTGCAGCACAGCCTTGACACGCACAGCAAACTCCATGCAGAGAAAATGCTGGGCAGACCCCAGGACAAGAATGTTCTGAGGACCAGAGACCAGCACAGACCTCAGCTGAGAAACTCAGCAGCCCTGCAGACAAAAGCTTTTCTGTGTTTCATCACCTAAGCAGCACATTTTAGCCATCCTGCATCAGCAAAGAGCACAGATGCTCCAAGTTCCTACAGTACCAAGGCAGAGGCAGAGGCACCTCCCGGCAACGTCTGGGGTCACACGAGGCCACACACACTCTGTGCTCTTTCTCTACACCTGATTAACCATGTAAGGAATGCTCACACTGCTCCTCTCCGTGAAAACACTGAATCCGGGGCCGTCTCTTGGGGTGGGAGGTGCTTCTGCTTGGAAGGAAGCGAAAGCAAGGTGATGGGGAATGTTCACCTAAGCAGAATTCGAGGCAGGAGCGGGGAAGGATTTGGGGAAAATAAAGGAATGGTGGCAAAGAGAGAAGTTCTGGAAGGATATGAGTGGAAAGATCCTTCATTGGATCTCTGGGACTGGAAGGGGATTTCTGGAGCTCTCTGTGAAGGTATGAACAAACGGACAAAAAATTTGTTTACTAATGTGTGGTGGAAGGCCACCCCTCTGGGTGTGTCACTCCTACAACACTTTGGTCACGCAATTTGCCCTCAGTTTTGCCTCTGTCCAATTAAATACCTTTTGGTGAGGGGTTTGTTTCGTTTGCTTTGCTTGGTTGGTTTCGGTTTTTTTTTCCTTCCAGCTATCTCATTTTCTCTTCATTGAAATCCAGTGCCTCGATTTTGCAGCCCAGTCTGGCAGTATCATCAAATGCCCAGGTACCTCACTCAGACAACTCAAGAGTACCCAAGGCAAACACAACTCTCAGGGTGATCTCTCATCCTCAGGAATACACAGGCTCTCCTCCCTGGATTGCTATTCCCCTCCTCCGAAATTATTATTCCCTTTGCCTCAGCTGCTGCAGCCCTTCCTTTGAGGTTATCTCGGGCCAGCCTGAGCTTCCTCAAGGCTGGAGCAACTGCAGAGCTTTCCAGGCCAAGGGGATCAGTCTCCAAGGAGCTCTGCCTGACCCTCACTCCAGCCCTGTGATCACCCTGTTGTGACTTCACCCATTCCTTTCTCCTGGAGAAACAACTGAAGTCTCACAAACAAAACCCAGGAACAGTGTCTGGGCAATCAACACCCTGCCCCTAAAAAATAACTCTTAAAAATCACGGCAAGTAACACAAGGTGTGAACCTCTCCTTTAGCTTCCATCCAAACACATGTGCTGTTGGTCCCAGCACCCAACAGTAAAATCACATTGTCATCAAAAGATTTCACCTCCGTGATACAAATTTTTTGCCAATTCCAATATAAAATTGCTACTTTGGTTACAAAGGAGAGGCATTCAGATTTTCAAAACACAGACTAGGTCTCTATGAGTTATTCAGGCATAGAAGTCACTGTTCACCAAAGTAAGGTTTTCTCAGACTGTATTTAAGCATTTCAGAAAGAGACTGGCCTTGCAGCCAATATGTTATTGCCTGGATCAGCATTATATACATGGAGGGGGAAAAAAAAGTAGAAAACTGTAACAAATGTAAAATGCTGATAGCTGTCAAGAAACCTTGTAAAGCACAACAAACAGCACACAATCACTTCAGCAACTTGAGGCTGTAGAGTGGAAAGGAAGGCTAAAACAAGGAGCACCAAACACACACAAAACATAACTGATGTCGCTAAATATACCACTGAGGTTAAATGCTTATAGGGCTAAAGGGATAAAATTAAGATTCATTATTTTGGCTGCAAGACTCCCAGGCTCAGCAGTGCAGGGAAAGCTGAATCCCAAAAGCCATTCTTTGTCCATTTCTAACTTGGAATCTGTTGGCTTTCTCATTAGGAGCAGTGGGGATGACTCACAGCTCACCACATCCCCTGCACACCACTGCTTGGACTGGAGCGCTCTGTGTGCACAGAGCAAGTCCACAACAGAGCATAAAGAAACCCATGGCTGTGTGCTGATGGGGACAACAGGGGTGTCCCTGCCTCCATCACCCAGTCCCCCACAGGATCCAAACACCAGCACAAGGCAGAGCATGCTGCTGGCCCAATTTCTCAATCCTCCCAGTCCACAGCAGTGCGATAAACCAGCTCCCCCAGTGCAGGGGATGGTGTCATGCTGAGCACACCTAGGTCATGCAGTGCACAGCCCCATTAGAGAACCCTGGACCAGCTCCAGATGAGTAAAAGCATCCACAGCAGCACATAACGATAGTAGGTCAGGTCCTAGAAGCAATAAAACCACATTAGCAGCATGTAAAACTATGCTAAGTAGCCTCTCTGGTTTTGCCCTGAAAAAAAAAATAGCCTCCTTCTAATAGTAAATTAGCTCTTTACTGCAACCATTTACAGGAGCACCTGGGTGGGTTTTTTTTAGGTGCACAGCAAAAACTGTCAGGGTTTGGGCTGCCCCTTGGGCACAGTGGGATGGGAGGGATGATGGACCCTCAAGAGCCCATGGAATCAGCCACAGAGAGATCCTGCTGCTCTTCAGGGGAGTTTCCTCATGCTCAGGTTGTGACTGCCTGCAAGGTGCAGGGGGCAAGAGGATTTGGGCTGCTGGAAGAAGTGATTGATGCCTTAATGGAGTTAAGGACACTCCTGTGTCTGAGAGCCCAGGAACCCAACTGCTGCTGACCTGAAGAAGCAGACACTTGAAAGCAAGAGAAAGACTTAAAAAATCTCCAAACTATGAATACTCAACTTTCCCCCAAAAAAAAAGTCAGGGAAGCAGAGCTTCCCCACTAAACCATGTTTATCGCTATTATTAATATTTATCACAGCTATGATAAATAAGATAAATAAGTACATAAGAAAGGCAGACGGTCTCTGCAACAAGATTGTTAAAAAGAGACTAAATTATTTTGCACACAATCCATATTTCTTCCAAGGGACACAACCCTACAGCTGACAGTGGGATGAAAGGGAACCCAGCAGAGATTGCACTTTTATTACATATTTCTCCATCAAGCAACTGATTAAAGTTTGCATTCCAAGTACAACTATGCTCTAGGCTTAAGAAAAATCTTCTCATTTGAAAGTCATTTCCCTCCCCTGCATCTGGGACAATCAGCAGCATGAAATGGAAAATATTAATAAATAAATATGCATCAGCCCAGAGTTCATGTTCAGTCAAAGCCAAGACCTGTGTGTCCTGCTAATGGACCCCAGCATCAGGAGGTTTGAAAGACTGAACTCTGATACTTCCAGCAAATGAAAGAAAACCTCACTGCTTTACAGGGCTTCAACTGTGATCTGGGAAATTATCCTTCCTCCTCACAAACTGTGGTGTTCAGCTCATTGATCCAGGGCTGTAGCTCACCTCCCAGACTCAGTTTTCCCACAGAGCAGAGAACTTCTCCTGAAGTCCTGAGTGTTTCAGCCCAGCAAGAGTGTGCTGAGGACAACGTCCCAGTGATGCTGTTTTGTTGCAGTCTCCAGCTAAGGATGAAGTCAAAGAGGAGCACTTCACTGCTCAGCTGCACAAGGACAGTGGCTGTAGGATGATGATTCTAGGTTGTACCCTGGTGTCATTTTTCTAAGCCCCATTTCATTGTGGGCTGCCAGCAGAAACACAGAAGAAGGTGGCATGATCATAACTGTATTTCATGGGGGGAAAAGAGGGTGTCTGTAGTTGCCCTCATATGACATGATGTGGGAACATGTACCAGACTGCCATGTATCAATTTCTGGGGGCTTAGTCTGTCACTTAATAAAAGGGATGCTTTGAGCTTTGGGGAAGTGAAGCAGATCTGTTTTGCTGAGGCTTTCTGCAGAGAAAGAATTTCGCCCTTAATGAGACACAGGGGAATTTTCCCTTTCCCATTTCCCCAGTTCTCTCCAAATATCAGCTTCATCCTTCCAGTCCTGTGTTGGCCATGCTGTGCAGAGCCTGTGCAGTCACTCTCCCTGGACACTGAAAGAGCTCAAAAAAAGTTTTTATCTCCTATCCTATGACAACCAAAATGCTGCACACACTCCAGAGTGCAAAATGCTTTCCAAAAAAAAAAAAAAAAAGAAAAAAAAAAGAAAAAAGAAGTCAAGAATAACATGAGAACACATAACACAAGTGCTTGTGTTAGAACAGAAAGAATCAGTGACAAAACTGCAGCTAGAGAAACTGCTGGCCTTTTTAAGGGCTAGAAGGAATTTTCAAACACATAGGGAACAAAATGTATCCTTTAAGTACCGTCAGACACAACAGCACAGAAAGGGTAGAAATGTTCAATACCTATTTCTGTTCTGTACTCGGGAAAAATCCATGCAATGGAGCAATAATATGTTGAGAATGACATTTCGCATTTAAGAGCAGTAAAGATGTACAAAAGGAGTATAAAATACCCTGGTTTCTTTAGCTAGACTTTCTAAATGAACAAGTTATGATAATTGAACCCAAGAGTTCCAACAAATCTGGCCAACATGTACTCTGAATGTCAGTGCTGCTTTCCAAAGTACTGGGACATTGTGGTGAAGCACCAGAAGAAAACCACAATTGTGGCAGTGTTTTATGTGGACAAACAGAAAGATGTGAGTGACTGAAAACTTTTCTGCTTTCTGGGGGAAAGAACAGAAGAGCTCATGCAGGGCTTGGTTAATCAGGGCTCAGGGGACAGTGATAGAAACTGATGGGAACATTACCCCATTTCAGTTCTGATGTCCAAAGCACAAGGGTTGTGCTGATATATTAGAAAGGTTTAAAGAAGTATCATTAAAGACAATTATTCGCAGGAAATCAGGCTCAAAGCGCTCGGCTGCACCAAAGGAAATGGAAAGGGATTAATTAATCCCAGCACCAGCACCCTTGGACAAACACAGCTAAAACATTACCACTTCTCTCCTTATTACAGAGTACTCTGTCAGAATTATATAGAAGAATTCCAGTGGTCAAGAACTGGAACAAAAGAAAAATTAATTAGGCGTAATGTGCACACTTTAAAGAAAATCATTTAACCATGCTTTACCAAAGACTAATAACCTACCAAAGACTGAAGGATGAAAAATCCATCCTGCTCAATTCCTCTTTTCTTGACAGTACATGCTGTAGCTGAAACAATACCAATTGTGAGGAGCCCTCTGCTATTCTGGAGACAGAGTAGATGATCACAGTTTTATCTAATGGCTTTATAACCTCTAAATTATGGAGTTGAGCCTAAGTTTTCCAGCCTTTGCTTTCTTATCCCACTACAAAAGGAGCAGAAAGGCATAAGCCAAAATCATGTACTTGGGCTTCAAAACACTGCACAACACGATGTGCATGCAGCTCTGTTAAAAAATATGATGGAGGGAGGAGGAAGCTCTCCAGATAAAAGTGAGCAGAGGCAACAGCACAAAATGAACATCACTGCACAAATCTAGACGGGCTCAGGATCCCTTGGTGCAGAAAGATGTCTCAAATCTCTGCTCCCTTTCTGCTTTAGTTCAGGCCAGCGTCACCCCGCCACACCACCTAATTGGCACCCGGCCTTCCAGGGAGTGGGAGATAGTCAGCCTAAAAATAGGCTGTCCTCTGTTTTGGCTCCCCCCTCCCTCCAACCCCCCCTCAAAGGCACAAGGCTGGCAGTCCAGGGAAAAACATCCAGAAAAGCAGCAGCCTTAGCAGAGAGGTATGAGGTGCTTCTGGAGAGGGAGGGTCAGGGTGGGGAACCATCAGGTGATGCCAGGCACAGCACAGGGGGGCTGGTCCCTGCTTGCCCTCCTGCTTCTGGGAAAGAGGGATTTCCAGCACCTCCAGCACTAGAGATGCAATCCCAGCCCCCAGCCCCATTGGAGGTGTGAGGACAGTCCACACAGACTGTCCCTGCCCTCCAGGATGGTGTCCCCAGCTGACTCACTGCTGAAGCAAAGCAGCTGAGCTTGGCTCTTGTGGGAGATCCCACAGCAGCTCCTTCATTGTTTCCTGCTCAGAAAGTCCCTTTGGCCACCCCTTTACCCCGTGAAGGCCTTTTCTTCAACAATCCATGCAACTTTTGTTTCAAGGAACCAGCATTTGCAGGCAGCAAAGCCTCACAGGACAGTTTTTAATAGGAATTTCATTGACATTGGAGATCCTCATAGGACTTTGATGAACACTTGAACTTTAGTCTGACATTTACGTGCCTAAAACTCTGTATGAAGCCCAAATTAAGAGATCTTACACTCTGCTATTGATGCTTTCTCTCATATGCAGCTTTACAAAGCTCCAGAACATCAGTAACATTTCAGAAAGCATTGGTTCTGCTTTTAACTGGATATGACAAGTCAAAATCAATTAGAGATTGATCTCAATACTGGGTTGGTTTTTTTAAAATTTATTTTTAGCCTGCCATTTAGTAACCGAAGTGAAGAAATGCAATCAATGAAGCGAACTTGCTTTGCAGCAAAGCTTTTTCCTGGATTATAAGACATTTTGGGAAGTTTCTCAATCTCCTAAAGACAACAGTGTAAATAACATTGCTTATTGAATTCTGCAGAGTGCTCTAACAGCAAGACTGATGGGTAGCCTAATATATCGTGTAGTTGCTATAAGCAATGATCTCCCATGCTAATCACAACTTTCACATTCATTAAAGTTGTAGGAGCCTCCTGGAAGAAATCACGTACCAGGGAACAACTCAAACATTTGCAATGCTAGCTGTGACTATAAAACTAGCTTTCAAACTGGCATTGGGAAGAAAATACTCAACATATTTGACACCCCACAGACCCAAATGTCTTGGATGCTGTTTTCTGAGTCCTTCCCTGGGCCACGTGGTCCTGCAAACCAGCATGCATGTTCAGCTGCCACGATTTAAAATGAGCATGAAGTGATCGTGCTCTGCATTCAGGGTAAGACTCTGGACCACTGAAGTGAGAAGAGAAAATTCCCTGGCAAGGCCATTCCTCCAGGTTGTTGCTCAGGTTGTTTCCTGCCTAGGCAGGACTTTGGGTTATTGTTGGGAAGGAGTAACACAACAGGCACACAGAAGTTAAGGCAGGGTTGGTCCCTGGCCACCCCCAGGGACCACCACACCATAAAAACAGTGCAGCTGGCACCAGCCCCACCTTGGGAAACAAACCTCCCAACTCCAGGGCTGGTTGTCAGCAGCTGTGTGGCTGTGCAGGGCTGGTCAGCAGCACTCCCTACCTTACAAAGCTGCTGTCGGCTCAGGGATGAGAAGATGAAAATCAAGGTGCCCAAAGGGAGTGCATGGGATGAAGGGACCTCCCTGAAAGGGCTCAGCCATGCAGCAGGAAACAGCCTCTGCATTTTGGGGCATGAGGGCTGCTGCTGGAACTAATGGGGACAACACTGATAATCCCTCCAAAATATGGTTTAAACCACCTTCCTCCCGATCCTGGCAAACAAACAGCCCTCAAAAACAGCCTCTCTAACAGAAATAAGGCTTCTTACTTAGACTACCCACTGCAAACCAAATCAAGACACCAGCTTGCCACTCAAATACACCATTTTCAATGCTGCAATGCCAATTTCTGTCCTTTCCCTGGCTCCTTGTGACCTTTTAAATCCAAAATAATGCTGCACACAGTTACCTCCTGCTCCTTTCCTCTTAGAGGCAGCTGGACCAGCAAGGACACTGTAGAGAACTGGGCACAGCTCATTATGTGCCTCTGCACTGGGTCTGCCTGTGACATCCCCATGGTGGTTCCCAGCTTTGTCATTTATCCTTTGGGGTCAGAACACCCTGTTTCTGCTCATCAAGAAAAAAGGCAGCCAAGCACACATCCATGTCGCTCCTCGAGCATGATCCTGAAGACTTTATCCAATTGTCAGCTCTGAAACCACACCTTGGACACAAACACCCCATGCAAGACACAGGGAGAGGAAACAAAAACACCCCACTGCAAACCTTGGACACAAACTCCCCAGGCAAGACACAGGGAAAAGAGCATTTTGACCCGCCCCCGGCGGCAGAGGGTGGGTTTGATTTATCAGGGAAGGCAAAATCTGCTGCAGAGCGAGGCGAGGAGGAGGGGCCCGAAGGTGGCTCTCAGCCACCTCCGTGCTCCTTTGATCCCGGGGCCATGCTGGCCTCAGGCCAGTCCCTGCTGTGGGCTGTGTTAATCTGTGCTGGCCACGGGTGCCTCCCGGGAGGCTCGGTGGCAGCTGGAGATTACCGGGGTCAGGGACACCCTCCATTTTCCCTTCCTCGCACTGATGAGCAGGGCAAGGGCTGGGGGAGAAACAGCCACAGCCTCATTGCATGGACACAAGGCAGGGTGTCCTCAGTGTGATCCCTGCTGCCTCTCATCCTGGTGTGCACCAGCGTCTTGCAATAGCCATGATGCCTTAAGTTTTAGCTTTCGTGTTTTTCAGATTCTGTGCTGCATGGGGGTGTAGCTCTGAGCCTCATATGAAGTGCTGGTGAGCTCTCTTCACAGAGTAGGGACACAAAATAAATCCTTTTCCTCCTGAAAGACCTGAAGACCAAGGACAACTTTCAGGCCCAAAAGCACAAACAAGATGGACTGAAGGGAGGAACAAGAAGGCTGAGACCTCACAACCTGAGGCTGTAATTGGACAATTAAACCCCAATATGCAAATGAACCAAAACTTATAAAAATGTAAGATACCATGACCAGCTAGCCATTTTGTGACCATTCTTAGTCCACCTTGGGTGTAGCCCTGGTCAGGCTCCTGTCCTGCCCAAGGTATACCCTAAAGGCCTTTCAATAAATACCTACTTTATTCTCTAGCTCTGTCCAGTCTCTGTTTCAGGTCAGCCTTCCTAAGGCATCAGCTGGGCACATCTGTCCCACCTGACACCACAGCAGACAGGCCAGTTCCCAGCAAAATGGGGAACATGCCACTGATGAGCTGGAAGTTGCATTTTCAATATCCTTGCTTCATTCCTGATTAGGTTGCTTTTCGGGTTTGTTTGGGGTTTTTTTGTATAAACATGCAAATATAAATAAAACTTGTCTTTTATATATAGTTACTAATCCCTATCTGATGCACATAAGTGGGCTGCAGTGCCAATACAGTTCAACATCCCCCCTGCACGCAGGGAGACTCAGCTGCAAAGTCGTGGGGCAGGATTAATGAAGGAGGGGACACCATCTTTGTCCCTCTGTCACCTCCTCCTGTCTTTCAACAGGACCAGGCTCTCTCACAGCTTGAGGCGCCCTTGGTACCCGACCCCTGACACCCACTCCTCAGACACAGAGACTATCCACAACCTCCTGAAGCCAACGAGGGTCTTCAGCAGGCTTGGATCCAGCCCTGAATCCCCATGGTGGAGCCTTTTTAGATGATTTCAAAATGCACTGAGACCCCAGGGCTTTGTTTGCAAGCTCCCTTTAAAACTATGCAATTACAACCTACACCAGGATCTCACGGACCTGGGTGGTGGAGGTGAAGCAGTCACTGGCCTAACAATGGGATACTGACCATAACATAGAGTATAATATGGAATAACATATATAAAATAGACTATAATATGGAATAAAAATTCTGTAAACTCACATTACTGAACTAGTGCAGCCCTGTGGAACTCTGCTGGATTCACTGATGTGTAGTACGTGGCTGGGTCACCACACAGTCACCTTCTTACATATGATGCTCCTTTGAGCCTCTCTACTTGCAACCCAGAACATCCTTTATCAGCACTTGCAAAAGCCAAACATCCCTTAGTCCTGAACATCTGAATCAAGTTGTCCAGTGGGTTCAAAAGCTACAGAATAAGACAGATACACACTGGTAAACCAATGGACAAGGCAAGCAACAAAAGATGAGTTTCAATGGCTTGTGCAACTAATGACTATATAGAAAATCAGAATTTCCTGTGCAACAAAAGCATTATGCTATTATTTCTTATAGTTAACAAATCCAAGTACTAAAGGGATACAAAAGACATTACATCTGGCGTAATAGTTAATTAAAAACCACCTAGGAGAAAGCCTTAGAAAATTCCAGAGAGGGAATGATGTTTTGAAATGTAATGTTGGATCTGAAGAAGTCAAAAAGAGCTTTATCTTTGGCTTCATCAGGCTCTGGATCAGGCCCTTAAAATAGTTCTGGAAATGCTCCAGAAGACTTATTTCAGCTACATTTAAGCTCTGCGCTTTGCAGCTATTCAGTAATTTTCTCTGTTAGTGTTAAACTGTCCAGGGAACTTTTCTGCTCGTAAACAAATCCTCCATCTCCCTTCTGTCGCTTTTACATCGACACTGCATCACCGACTTCAATAAACAGTCTCCTGATTCACCCTGTTATGAGACACTGAGCAGAATTAGGCACCAGAGATGTGTCTAAAAGCCTTGGTTTCAGGTTCTGAACATCACTTAGACTAATTAATAAAAGAAAACCACAGCCCAGAATATTTCAATGTTTCTGGATCACAGCCTCATACGCAGCCACTTGCCTTGTTCCCAAGAGTCTACAGCCATCATTTTGAGGTGTTTTTTTAGTATTGTTACTATTATTTTGAGGGTCTTTCATGCCATTCTCCATACCTGTGCAAAAAGAAGATGGTGTGTGACCCAGTGCAGTGTTCCCAGGTTCTTTCTGGCCTGTCCTAAGAAGCAGCTAAAAAGCTTTACTGGGTCCTGACTACTGAGCACACAACACTCAGACCCAAGACTCACCAGCCCAGCACTGCTCAGGTTTCACTAGACAGAGAAAACCCCAAGAATCTTTTAACCAAAAGAACAATTTTCCCCAGATGTAACAGCACTTGAGGAGCAGAACTGTGTTTCACAACTGCCAGAAAAAGGAAGTTGTTCAAGCCAGGACATCTGTACACCTCTCAGGTGCTTGCTCAGACACTGTGCGGACACAACAAAACTTTTGGGGGTTGTCAAGTTGAGCAGCTTTATAAAAAAAGCAAACTCAGTATAACTCAAGCAGAATTTCTGCTGAGCTCAAGGGGACCCAAGAACCCAGGGATTTTCCTAGGAAAGTTTCTATGCCAATTTCATCCTCCCATGAAGGATCCAGAGCCTCAATTCAAAACTGCCTGAATCCAGCAAGAACCGGAGCATGATGGATCTACAGGAAATTTGTTCTAGAAGCACTCAAGTACTTCTTTAGCTAAAGTACTACTACAGAAGTGTCATAAAATGATGGGGCAAGGGAAATAAAGCACAGAAAGGATTTATTTTGTCTTTATCTTCCCTTATTCATATGATAATTCCTTTTTTTAAAATTATTCCTTGTAGCTATGACGTATGGTTTCATAACAACTATTTACTTTTCTCCCTTTATCTAACAGCTGTCTGCTGAGAAAGACGGAAAAATAAACCAAACATGTTAAAACCAAGAGAAACTATTCATATGCCATGTATAATTGCAGGCTATATTT
Source organism: Trochalopteron elliotii (assembly GCA_024734555.1). Lineage (NCBI taxonomy): Eukaryota > Metazoa > Chordata > Aves > Passeriformes > Leiothrichidae > Trochalopteron > Trochalopteron elliotii. The sequence continues at coordinate 181,919 of JANPWX010000037.1, forward strand.
AAGTCTTTGTACATTATCTTTCAAATTATATTTAGTTTCAACAGGAGGGGAAAAAAATCCCCCTTGCTTTCTAAAATTAGCAACAGAATTTGTATATTGTTTTCAAATCCAACTGCTCTTCCTCAGAAACTTCTGCCAGGGAATAATTAATATCTGGAGACAGGGAATCTGCCTGGATCAGATGCATTTTGACATTGGCCCACTAACGGTCACCTAGAGCGAAAAACGGGGGAAGTCCTCGGGGAAAGGGCTGCGTAAATCTGGATTAGCTCTGCTGAAGTCGAACAAATCGATCTGGATTTACGCCGGCAGAGCCGAGGAGAGGACTCATCCCTCCGCCCGATGGACGCGGGCAAGGGAAGAGCTGCGAGGACGTCGGCAAACTCGGGGAACTTTGCCGAAGGGGTGATTTCCCAAGGGACCCAGAGCTCACCACGGAGCGGCTGAATGGGAACTACACGAGCGCACCGAGCCAGATTAAGAGCTCTCGACGTCAGACGCTGTTGAAAAGAGATAATGACGGAGGGGGAAAAATTTTAAAAATTAAACAATTGTTAAGATACTTGCAGTGCTTTGCAGACCCTCTCGCTGCAGACACGGCCGGCAGCGCCTTTGCCCCTCCGGCAGCACGGGAGCCGTGGGGCACAGCGCGGTGTCGGAGGCTGGGGACCCGGCTGGGGACGCACCGGAGGCGGTGTGCGGTGTCGGAGGCTGGGGACCAGGCTGGGGACCCGGCTGAGGATCGGGCTGGGGACGATGTGCGGTGTCGGAGGCTGGGGACCGGGCTGGGGACGCGGCGGAGGCAATGTGCTCTGCCCCGGGGAGGGAGAGAGGGCGGCCGCGTCACGTCGCGCTGGCTGGACTAATATGGGGAGCAGCGACAGCCAGAAATCCGTCCGGAAGGAAAGGACAACCCCTGTAACACGAGAGCGAAGCGGGGAGCAGGCACACACCCGAGGGGGTTTTGGAGGGTTTAGGGCTTCCGAGGGGATGGCACCACCGGCTGCATGAGGGATGGCAAGGGGCAGGAGCGAGTTTGGTGCAGGGGGGTTCCTTCCCCACAGCACTCAGCTCTATTAAACGCGGCATAATTACCCTGTTATAATCAGGCAGGTATTTTAAAGAGGCTTTAGCGTGATTTTATAATTGTGCATTATGTAACGTGCTACCAGCGTGTCAGGCCTCAGACAACACTAAGTGCCTGTCTACAGGTCAGGCTGTAACACTAATGATGCTCCTTTCTCCTCTCCCCAAAGGGCTCCCGCTAGCACTACCCTCCCTAAACCTCTGCCCACTTCTGGCGGCTGCATCACAGGTTAAAACAAAACTTCATGACAGAGTTGCACCTCTTTATGGGCTTTACACCATGGGGAGGGGGCTTTTTTTTTTCTTCTTTATCGTCGCTTTCTTTAAAGTTCATTTCCCGGGGGCAGTGTCCGACCTTGCATCAGGGACGCTCCTCGGAGGACGGGAATGGGCTGGCAGTGGGGCACAAAATCTGAGCTGGTTCCTACAGGGGGAAATTTTTATTCACTGGGAATAACCAGAAGTGATCCCTCTGTGCTGCCCTGTTTTGGTTTTCCAGGACCCAGGTTCTGTTAAACCTGAAGCAAAGCTTGTTAGACCCAACATGCTGCAAGCCAGCCCAGAGCACCAGTGGCATATTCAGCCTCTAACAAAACTCTCTATTTTAGGGGGTAAAAGTAACTATTTCATTATAAGGAAAAGAAACAGAAAAATCACTTTAGAACTAATACAGTCTTCAAGAATGGATTTTGGCTTAAAAAGTTAGTCTCTAATCTATCTTCAGCTAATGGGTCTTTAAAAAATTGCCTGTGAACAAGTTTTTCTGTATCTTTGTATCACACAGATTCTTTTGTTTTCTCTAAAGACTTAGAATCAACAGGAGAAAAAACCTCAGGCACAACTCCCACCCCCCTCCCAAGACCCCTTGAAAAAAACCCCTAAAACCTGGTTTAGTGTTCCCAGTCAGCCTTCAAGTGTCATGAACATTGAAAAAGACTAATTTCTTCCAACACACCTTAATCGTGCCCATGGTCTGCATTCAGTCACCCAACTTTTATACCCTTGCAAATAAAATCACTAAAACTTTTTTCAGATGTTCAATATGAGAGTTGGAGTAAAATTAATAATGTACAAGTTTGTAAGTAAAGTACAAGTTAATAAAGTACAAGTTGCAGATATCTTACAAACAATAACTTGAATGCAGAGTAGTTTTAGTACCTTAGGAATCCAGCAGGCTTTAAAAAGAATCTACAACCTGTTGGCAGGGCTCTCAGCAGTGCAGTAAAAGACAAAAGTTTAGCAAACTGGGAAAACTCAATTCAAGTTGAGAGATGAAATAAATAATTCAGTAAAAGTATGGACTTATTTTTTCCATGACATAAAAGAAAACCTCTAATTTTATCATTAAATGAAAAAGGGTAAAGAGAAAACTTGGAGCTTAACAGAATTTATAATTTTTTCTGCATGTTTTGGTACAACTATCATTTGATGTGTCAAATCTCTACATTCAAAAAGCTCTTGCAATATGATGATAAAAATAAAACTCAGGCCATTCTTGTTATGCAGAACAGTGATTAACAGAGGCTTTGTTCAATGCAAAGAGCAGGGAGGCATGTTTTTGCCATGAAAGATAAGGGATCTTTTGACACCGATGAAATTTTTGCACTTTAATGATTCACAAGGTGACCCCCTGGTTGGGAGGCCAAACTACACCTCCTCAAAGGTGGGAGCGTGAGAAGAGAGGGAATTTTTGTGGTTCTTTTGCCATCTTTCATGGGAATTTGCCTCTATGAACTCAGGCTGATTAGAAACCTGAAAAGGAGGGGTACAAACAGTGATGGTGACAGAGATGGTACTGCATAAATTTAAGCAAATCACTTTGTCCTGAGCCAGCTGAGGGACTGGGATAGGGGATAACTTTAATAAATGTGCTCTTATCCTTCTCCCAAGCTGAAATCTGGGATCTCACTCACTACAAATGGACAGCCTAGAGCTGGTAACACCACCTCCAGAGTAATTGGGAAACAAGTAAGGAGACACAGTTCTAAGGGAAAGAAGATACATTTGTAAAGGTGAGCAGATCACCTGCAGCTGCACTGAAAGGAAGACACGGTGTATATAACAGAGCAAAAGGATCCTACACAACCAAGTTTCTGAACTACCTGAATCTCTTCAGTGACACAAAAACTGCCAGAAGGAGAGAGGAGTTAGGGACATTCCAGTTCTGGAAAAGTTTTCTTTTCCTCATTATTAGTAACTCTAATTACTTTGAAAGAAGAGCAATGAGATAAATCCTGTAGAGCTAGAAATGTGACCTGATTTCCTTCCTGATTTAGAAACTGTCACTTTGCAAGAGAAACCCAAAAAGACAGAGCCAGGTCAAAGTGGGCTCCTCAGTTTGGTCTGCAGAGTAAATAATAAACCAAGATCAATAGAAATATAACCAGGGTTTCCTATTGGTAGGTGTTCATAAGGATGATCCTATTTAAAGGCTAAATAAACATGTTTATCTGAACTGATTGCAATCATCCGTGACACCATGGAAGAGATAATCGCTACAAGCAAACAGAAATATACCCAATGGACTTCATGTATTTTGCTCCAGGTTAGATGGTGAAAGGGAGAAGCGATGACAGAACTCCAGCTATAAATTGCTTTATACAGTGATTAAGGCCGTACCTCAAGACAATGTGTAAATACAAAGCAGAAATGCAAGTTATGATAGGATATGTAAGAGTGATGCTGCTTCTGTGTTACCAAAGTTCTCTTAAACAGAACTGAGAAATTAGTTGTTGTTACCTTTTAAGAATCAGGGCTATAATTTTCCAGAGTAAATCTTGAGCACCATCAGAGACAACTTACGAGGTAGCAACTTTCAGGAAGAGCTGAGCACTCACCCTCTGAAAACAACAGGTCCCTTCTATGTTTTTCAAGTTGAGCTTTCAAAAACTAAGGCACTAATGGTGAAAACAGACGCTAACAAGTTCCTTCTGAAAAGCAGGACTAGGATTTCCAAATGCTCACCAACATGTCTTAATATGGAACCCAAAATGTTCTTTACTCTCATACATGAATAAAAGATTCTTTCAAGACACTAAACAGAAAAAGGTAATGAGAAGTTAAACCAAACCCTATCTAACATGATAAATAGGATATTTAAAGAAATTAAAAGTAGCTATGTTTCATTAATCTCCCAGGAAGGATGACATTTCCTATCAGTAATTTTTTTAATATAATTTTGACAACAAGCTTAAATCAAGAACACAGCAATTACTCAACCTTCTCCTGTAACAAGTAAAGGTCCTGGGAGGTGGTAGCTGGTGCCACAGGTGTTAGTCCATCACAGCGAGAACCGAGGCCACTTTCTGGCTCAAGCCAGGAATAAAATGCTCTCAACTCTGTTGCAGTTTTAAAGTCTGTACCCATGAGCTGTCATTCAGAGTCACAAAGTCTCGTGGTCTACATACCCCCTTCATGGTCAAGGTATTTAGGCTACATACCCAATGATGCAACTGAATACCTTTGTGACCTCTGACGAATGATTGAGGGCATGAAACAGGATCCGTTCCCTGCCACACTGTACAGAGCCCTGGCATGCTTTAAATCTGCAGGGCTCCTTGCAGCACAAACCACTTCTGTGTGAGAACTCTGGCTTTAGAAGCTGACCCTTCATGCTTGTAAAACCCTCAGAGCCTCAGACAGAAGAGCAAAGCTGCACTGTGGATGATTCAGAGTAAGCAGCAAGAACTGAAAAAAACCATGTTACAACATCCAACTCCAATCACGAGCAAGTTCAGTAAAATATTAATCTGTGATTATTTCTGGCAATACTGTGATCTGCCCCCTACCAAAGTTACATAAACTCCACTACTGAAGGCTGAGACCTTTTAGTACATTAATTTAAACATACCACAACTTCCATTGCTTACGTTTTGAGACATTTGTCCCAAAAAGACATGACATTTTTTATTAAGGACCCTCTGTCTCTGAAGCTCTCTGTCAACCACACTTGTCACTTGAAAAGGCTGCACCAGAATAAAATAATATTAGAAAACACAGTGGACATCACTCCAATTCTAGTTGTATCCTTCCCATCCCGTCCTGAAGCTGGGCACCCTCAACTTTTTCAGAACCAGGTGTCTCATCAAGGCAATGCTCCCCAAACCAGCAGAAGTGACATTTCCAAAACCACCACTTTCTTGGTCCATTAGAATAAGAGGGTTTCACTGCTCACTGCCTCACAGCTCTGACCTTTCCAATTCTCTGCCACCACAAGCTTATAGGATCTGCCGGATCCATCTGCGTCTCCACCTGGTCTGCTTCCCCACGCCAAAAGGACGGATCAAACATACGTGTCTGAAAACACATCCCTGCTTTTTGTTCATGCCACCCGGGAGGGAACTCCCTCGCTGGTTTGAGATGACAGGAAGCCTCCAGGACCACATCGCCCGAAATCCTGGGAAATTGCAGCAAAATGAACTTCAGCACCTTGGACAGGACACGCAGACAGAAAATCGCCGAAATCGGCTCATTGGCCCCGAAAATGCTGTGCCTGGACATGACCCTCTAGGACACATCTGCGGGCCTGTTTATTTTTAGTATTGACAAATCCTCTTTGAATCACCGTGTTTATTCCACCATCCACCCTGTGTTTTGGGAAGAGCTGCTCGCCAGCCCGGCAGTGGAAGAAATTGGGGCCACCAACTCTGGATCCAAGACTTGTCTGCAAGGGCAGCCACTGCCCCAGTTGTGACTGGAAAAGCTTGGCTCAAGCACTCACAAGGCTCAGCTCACCCTTTACATGGCCAAACAAGACCTGTTGCCATAGATGTGCCTGGCTCGTGTGTTTCTTTGCTTTTTAGAAGCTCATCTCCACCTCCCTGCCCAAATCTCCAAGAAAAATAAAATTGAAAGGTCTGGTTTATTCCCACAGTAGCCACACTTTGGTTGCATAAGTTTTGCTTTAATTTAGCTTTCGTTCTCTCTCATAGCGCTTCCAGTATGTCACTGCTCCCCTCAGGGCTTTCTTGATAAAATCATGACCACCTTGCTGGAGTGTCAGCAGAGTTCTCCCTGATTTGCTTTTATTTACATGAGTCAAGTCAAGTTTTTAATCTGTGCCGGTAAAAGCTCCAATTTTTTTAAGCAAAGGTGTTCTACAAACAGCTTTGAGGTGCTTGGTGCCATTAAGAAACACACTTAAAATATATCAGTTCTTACAAGTAATACCAGTAACACCCTCGCCATCCAGAAGAACAATACATTTTCCCTGCCACCACAGAAATTACCATTCCAGCTCATTTCTTCCCTTCAACACCTGCCACTAGATTTTCACTCCAACACATCTGACACCACATAACATCAACTGAACAATTGCAGCGTATTTTCTCTGTTGTTTGTTCTTCCCGGCACTTCTGGGTGCGGAAGCAAGATGGAAACTAAACTGATTGTCTGCCAGAATTACCTTTAAACAGCCATATGCATCTATATCCATATGATTTTGTGTCCTCTGCTTCCACAGATCAGCTCAAGCTTTGCTGCGCCAACTTTTCCCTCTGCTCCAGCCCCCGGTCCCTCTCTGCCGCTCTGCCCGGACGGGACGGTCGCGGTGCCGGTGCCGCCGCTCCTCCCGCCTCGAGGGAAACTTCAGGGAAGGGAAAACCCCGGCACTACTCATTCCTCCTCCACGACATGCTCTGAACCGGGCATCCTTTCCGTTTCTTTCTTCCCTTTTTTTTTTTTTTT
>JANPWX010000037.1:189084-256784 GCA_024734555.1 Trochalopteron elliotii
AGGGGTAAGCGGCGGGGAAGGAGAAATGATGGCAGAGAGATGGTGGGGAGGGAGGAAGGGTGAGAAGGGCTGAGAGGAAGGGAGGGATGAGGAAGAGGAGGATGAAAGGGGCGCCATGGAACAGGATGATGGGACTGCTAGAATCACAGACTTGTTTAGTTTGGCAGCAGGAAGCACAGTGAGGGAGCAGTATTGTCATGGATTCGTTTAGTTTGGAAAATACCCCCAAGGTCATCAAGTCCAAGGTCTCCAAGTCCACTACTAAGCCCTGTCCCCAAGTGCCACGTCTGGTGCCAGGCTCTAGGGAGCTCGGTGGGATCAATGCGGCTGGGACGGGAAAGAGAGCAGGGAAAGCTGCATTGGACGCTGGGGGTTGCCACGGGGACCTTGGAGAGAGGGTTTGATCAGGGCTGAGGGGACAGAGGGGAGGCACTGGCAGCAGGACACAGCAAAGGGTCCCTCAGCACACAGAGGGAGGAGGGAGATGTGAACGGTGCCAAAGCTGGACCCTCTGATCACCCCCAGCCAAACCCTGCTCCTCCTGCAGCTGCCTGACCCCGAGCCTCCAGCCTCAAGGAACAGATCCCTGGATCGTGGTTACAGGACAGCAAGTCTGATCAGTGACAACAGCAGCTTTCACCCAAAATAAGCTGCCCAGCAGTGACTGGGAAGATCACAGATGGATAGACTTTGGTGAAGAGAGGAGTGGTAAGGATTTTCCAGCCATGTGAATTATTCAGGGTAGTAAAAGTGAAAGAAACTTCTGAAAAACTGAAAAAAAACCCTTGAATGACTGAGGTAAAGCAGGACAAACAGGGGAGGCTGGCATTGCTTTACTGCCTCAGTGGTGTGTTGGGAAGTATCTGCTGCCACTCTGGAAAGAGAATGTGGAGCTGTAACAAATACTCAGGTGAAAGCAGCTCAGCGTGGGGAAAGGTGCTGGGAAAAGAGCAGATCGTTCAGGAAAAAAACTGAGGGGCTGCAGTGGCTCTGGGAAGGCAATTGTTCACTCAAGAAGAGTGGACAACTGAGGAAGAGCAGGTATCCACTCAAGGACAAGCTCATGCTCAAGAGAATTTATCAACTGAGGAATTCGAAATGTGCAACGATTGTGGAAATGCAGGAAATTATGGAGTGTATCATAAGGAGGAGCTGGGTGAGGAAGCAGAGAGGAGCTGAGAAAAGGGAGTGGAGGTCAGAGAGGCAAAAGATTACAAACTAAGGGAGATGGAAGGGAATGAAGACCAATAAAGGCAGAAAAAGATGGACCTGGGGAACGGAGCCTGTGAAAACGTAGAGCAGCACAGAAAGATATTTGAAGCAGAAGACAAAGGGAGACAAATCTTTAAATGTTAACCTCTCAACATGAGGCTGAAGAATGGCTGCTGAAAGGGAAGCAGGTTCTTATGAGGACCCAAAAAGATTATGGGGTGGGCACATCTTCAACCCCATAGAGGCAAATGGTGAGTCCTTCAGCCACAGTGCCAACACATCTCTGCAGGACATCTCTAAATTACAAGAGCAACAACATCTTCTCAGTGATATTTAGTGGATTTCCAACACGATTTTTAAATTCAGTCAAAAAAAGAATTCACACCAGAGTGACAAAGCTGTGCAAGGTTGGCTGCTGGGGTCCCACTGCTCATCCCAGCAGCAGAGCTCTGCTGGAAATGATCCACACTGGGATGGTCACAGTCTGGTCCCACCCTATCAGTGCTCCCTGCACCCAGAAACACTCCCAGGTCTTGGGCAGCAGAACCAGCATCCCTGGTGGGGGGTACTTAGACCTTCTAAGTCATGGAGTCATGACATCAAAAAAATGGCATTTCTTGCCCCAAATAGCTCAAAAAATACCATCATAAAGTAGCTAGGCTTATACAGAGAGAAGATACGTGAACCCACTTCTTCTTCCTATGAAGGAGGAGTTAATTTAATGGTTGGACTCAATGATCTTGGAGGTCTTTTCCAGCCTCGGTGGTTCTGTGATTCACAGACTGCAGAACAGTGCTCTGTGCTGATGACACAACAGGTGCTGATGTGTGTTTTGGGGCTAAATAGAACGTTAGAGGGAGTTTTTATTTAATTTAATGTCTGCTATTATATATTAAAATATTTTTTATATTTTCTTCCATCCCATTTTTACTGCACTCAATTTATGAATGAAGGTCCTCTGTCCTCTCTTCTTCCTTCAGAACCACAATAGCAGGGATCTCAAGGGGAAGAGCCAGCAGCATCTCAGTGTCACAGATTTAGCAGCACAGCCAGGGAAAGGAGGGAAAAGCCACAAAATCTCACTTAATGTCCCATCCACTGGTCCCGAATAATTTCTTGTCTTTCTTTTGCAGTCCATAAGAGAATTCTTCTGTAGATTTTTAACTCTACTGCTTTTTTTACAGAGGGAGGAAACAAACCTCCTGTTAAAACCCTGTTGAAGCACCAGGATGACCCATCTGTTTCATGTGTCTTTACAAATACAGAAATTATTCATAATACTATAAAATCCTCAATCCTGTGATAATGAAATCAGCTCAGTCTGAACTCAGCTTATAGAAAAAAACAGCAATATTTACAAAGGAAATAAATCAGATTAGTAAAAGGTAGGAAGAAGTACAAGAGAAGGAAAGCTGCCTTGAAAATTTCTTCCATACCAGGAGTAGGATTGATAAAGTTCTCCCATTTTCTACCCCCCCCCAAAAAAAATCCTTTCCTCCACTTTTCAAGCATTTATGTGCTATTTGGGTTCTTCTTTTTGATTTGCTTCCCTTCAGAAGACACAGAAATCCAGGAGCACACAATGAGAGCAGCATCTCCAAACCCCACTGCAAGTGGGGAACACCCTTGGCACAGGAGACCTCCTAATGCAAACACTAATCATGAAGTAGCCATGCTAATTGGAACCCTATAGACAGACTGATCAGAGAGAGAAAAATTGATTAAAGCCGTGCTGCCTTGCCAAAATCTTCCTCTCTGCAAGAAGCAGTCTGGTAATGCTGACTTACTGAATGTCTGAAAAAGTTTGGGCAAGTCAGCTGAAACCTAATAAATGTGCCTGTCAGGCGGGAGTAAGTACCAGTAGAAAAAAAAAAAATATATATATACTATGGGAGATCAGTTGGTATCATCTTTCTCTTCACTTCTCTCCAAAAAACCACCTTTTTCCCCACAAAGTGAGCACTGCATTCTTAAAGGAGTTATAGACAGCAGTGCTTGTTGCAAAGATCCGTTTTTTCTCCCAAAGATGCTCACAAATCTGTTCTTTTAGCCCATATCCCTACACATTTGTCACTCCTTTTTGAAGGCTCTGAAAAACATGCAGTTCCTGAAAGCCTGAGCTTGAGAAAAACTTTTAGTTTAAAACAAATTCTGTATTTTTTTTTTCTTAAGCAAGCAAAAGGTTTAGGAGTGCTTTTTTCTTGCAAAACTCAATTTGGCAAAAAAAGCAGAAAGTATTTTCCTTCACAATTTGAAAGGTTTCTCCATGCCCTCCCACTTTGCTAGCACTCAGTGGAGTGCTTTCGGCTTTTGCTTTCCACACACCTCGACTTTTTATAAACCCTTTTACTACCTGGGATAAGTGCGGTGAGAAACTCCTTTAGCACGAGGTGCCATGAGGCTGTCGCAGACAAAATTCAGTTTAGCCAACACTTCCCTCTACTGGGGAAGAAAGATACTGTCATTTGTTTTAATTCCCTTTCAAATAAAGGGAGAGGCCAGGGTAACCAGGGGTTTTCCTGCCCAAAGATGGGAGGTTTGGGGGCACGTGGGATGAAGAAAGGGCAATCATCAATACATTGTTCTTTATTAACCAGGCAGAAGAGGTTTGGACACCTCATACTGATTCCCCTTCAGGAAGGACATCCACAAATTCCATCCACTGATGGTTTCCCAGCCCCACTGAGAGGGAATAAACAAACCAGCAGGGCTGGGACCCCCACACAACCCCACCACACCATGGTAAGGAATAATCAAGGTGAACCCACAATGCCAAACACCCCGTGTGGATCCCACACTGAATCACATCAGGGATAATGTTGGAACTTCATTGCATAACACAGTCTGGGATCCGGGCTTATTCCTCCCTCTGTAGTGAGAGCCCTGATTCCTCCTCATCCCTCCCACTTCACTTCCAATAAGCAAAGAGACCCTGACACAAACCCAGCTGCTGTGTCAGGATACATCTGTATCAGTCTTCAGCTTCTGTCTTTTAATTAAGTGTATCATCCTCATGGAGCAGCTCTCCTCAAGCATCCACGGGGAAATCCTGTAACGCCTGGATAAATTGCTACATTTGTTCAATCAGACTCAAAGATGTAACCCTAAAGTGAGCTAATCTAATTTAATGGGGGAAAAAAAAACATTACAGGCAGGCAGTGCCTCTGTCAACGACTGTGTCCAAGTGTAAAGAAAGCATTCAGTGCTCTGATTGACATAACAGCTCACATCATTAAAGTAAAATTAATTTTCCTCTCCCTGAAATGGCTCACCTCTCAATCCCTCCAAAATTAGGTCACTTTATGTCTAACCAGAAGACAGCTGCATTTTAATTTATAGGGGAAAGAAGGTTATGCTGGGCTGGGCTGAATAATGACCCATTACCACGCTTTTGCCACCTGTGGCCAGCACAAATATTTGGTGATTAGGCAGTTCAGAGAGCAGAGGAGCACAGCTTCACAAAGAGGGAAAAAGGATTTTCATGGGGTTTTGTGATTAGCAGAGTCAGAAAAGCAGAAAAGCTTCCAGGAAAGCTTTCTTTTTTGCTTTTTTTGGAGGAAGCAAAGATATCCAAGCACCCCATTTCCCCACATCAGGTAAAGCCTCCTAAAAGGGGATGGTCACACGCTGAGCCTTTGCAAAGTGTAAAGTCAAAATTTAGTTCCTCCTTTTTGTGCCAAAAACATGAATTCAAGACAGAAAAATTATTTTACACCTGCCATGTCTCTAACAGAACATCAGAGCTTAAAACGTCTCTGAGGAGTCAGAGTAAGCTGGTTTGTTGATTGGTTTCAAATACTGCCTGCAACCTGTCATTAGAAACAAGCCTTGAGAAGCATCGTTGAGGCACAGCTAACAAGAAAATCCCCACAAGGACTGCAGGGGAATTCCAAGTGATAATTTTCTGCATTTAATACCCTGAACCCTCTTTTTTTTTTGCTGCAGTCCATCATGCCCTCCCTGCTCCATTTTAACACTAATTAAAGGCAAACTTCCTTCCACTACGTTTGCTTAATATTTTACATGAGTCATGAACCATTTCCTTTTTATTCTTTAATTTGAATCTCCTTATTAATTGCAATGCCTATTAGTTTGTATTCAAACTCTACCATTTCAGCTGCTGGGAAGTGCTTGGGGTAAAAAGACCTAAGCAATAATGACCACAATGTTTTTCAGCACAGAAACAGTCCTGGGGACTTCCTTGGGATTGCTCTAAGCCTGTTGATGCTCACATAGGTCAGATCTTGGGCAAATTGTGGTCACAAGTGGTTAAGCGACTCAAAATTTCTGATAAAAGCTTGACCAATATGTGGCAAATTACACTGAGCTCTTCTCTTGTTCCTTTTCTTGTAGAGTTTCCTGTAAGGGCACTGAATGACAAATATGATGTAGAAACCCTTCTCTGGTGCTTCTCTTTGATCCTTTAATCTTTAAATTAATTTTTAAATCCAGGGTTTGTAATCTACTGAGCTCTGACTATCCACGTTATTTTATTTGCAGAAGTTCCCATGGAGCATGAAGATGTGACAATATTTTCTTCTGAAAAGAGGACAGCAAGGGAGGTGACCATGCAGGGTTAATAGTTGGACTCCATGATCTTAGAGGGCTTTTCCAACATTAATGGTTCCGTAATTTTATTACTGAATTCAGGGGTTATCATTATTATTTTTTCAGCATCTTCAAGCTGATCAGCCTAAGGAGCCCCAGGTGGACATGAGGCCTGCCCTCGATCTCTTTTAGCTCTGAAACTCTTAGCCTGATACTGCAAAGAATCATTTAGGTAGGAAAAGACCTCCAGGATCATCAAGCCCAGCCATTAACATAATACTGCCAGGACCACCACTAAACCCTATCCCTACATGCCATATCCACATATTTTTCAAACCCTTCCAAATAATGGTGACTTCACCACTTCTCTGGACAATCTGTTCCAACATCTGAATGCCCCTTTTATGAAGGAATTTCTCCTAATATCCAATCTAAACCTACCCTGGTGCAAGTTGAGGCCATTTCCTCTTATCTCACTGCTCATTATCACAGAGAGGAGACCAGCCCCCACCTGTCTACAACTTCTTTAAGGCAGAGCAGTGGCAGCAGGTTGGGCAGGGGATCCTGCCCCTCAGCCCAGCCCCAGTGAGGCACATCTGGAGTGTTGTGTCCAGTTCTGGGTTCCTCAGGACAGGAGGAACATGGAGCTCTTGGAGCAGGCCCAGTGGAGGCTACAAAATTGATTAGGGGGCTGAAGAACCTCTCACAAGGCTGAGGGACCTGGGCCTGTTCAGCCCAGAGAAGAGGTGGTTGAGAGGGGATCTCACACACGTGTATCAGTATCTGAAGGGAGGTGTAAGGGATGGACCTGGCTTTTCTTGGTAGTGCCAAGAGACCCAGTCTTGAGCAGAGCTCCACCCTCTACCTTTGAGTGAATGCTACACAATAAAAAATTATTACCTAATATATGCTGTTTAATTTCTGCATGGGGCCAGTGTATTTTTAGCCCCATGAGGGTTCAACACACTCTGAAGGTGCCCAGCAACCTCCCAGAAATGGCTTAAGAATAATTAGCTAGATAGCATGATTGGGTGTGTTTGGAAAAAGCAAAAAGGTTTTAATTAAAGAGAAAATAGCAAACTATACAAAACAAAATAATAAAAGCTGTGCAGAGTGGAGGGAGGTTTCTTGCCCCTGCTAAGACACCCCAAAAATGCCCTGAGAATCTCTGTGCTCTCTCAAGTATCCAATGATCTAGGAGGGACTTTTTGGCATGCTGCCCAATAGCAAATAACTACATTCTTTGAAGAGCAGCTAAGGGGACCAACAGGTGCTTTTGTTCTGGCACTGGGCCAGTTACAGTGAGAAGAGCATAGAAGTTTCTGGTTCATTTTTCTTATGAGTTCAGGGGTGAAACTGAAACTCTTCCTAATACGGGAACGCCTGCTCGGGTGTGGAGGTGCACTGCAACAATATGCACATCATGGTTTAAGTTCAGACAGTAATTTAGCATCACAGAGCCACTTGCTCACTCCCCTACCAGTGGCAGCAAGAGAGAATTGGAAAAACAAAAGTGAGAAAGTTCATGGATTGAGATAAAGACAGATTAATAGAAAAAGCAAGAGCCACACACACAAGCGAAGCAAAACAAGGAATTAATTCTACACTCCCCATGGGCAGGCAGGTGTTCTGTCATCCTCAGGAAAGCAGGGCTCCATCACACATAATGTTCACTTGGGAAGACAAAAAACATCCTGCTCGCTATCCCCCCATTATTCTTTATTCCCCCCCACTTTATACACTGAGCATGATGTCTCATGGTCTGGAATCCTTTGGTCAGTTAGGGTCAACTGTCCTGGCTGTGTCACCTCCCAGTTTTCCATGCACTCCCACTGCCCTCACCAGCAAGGCACTGAGAGAAGCAAAAAAGGCCTTGGCTCTGTGCAAGCCCTGCTCAGCAATAGCAAAAACACCTCCACATTACAAAACTTGTGTCCAGCACAGATCCAAATAGTCCTGTACTAGTTACTATGAAGAAAATTTACCCCAGGCAAACACAGCACACTTCACTCCTTGTTCTACATTATTTGTGTCATGGTCAAGTGATAAAATACCCAACATAAACCGTGACCTTCCTTCCCATCCTTCAAAACAATAAACAGATGAGGTATCTGAGCAACCAGAGGCCAAGACAAGAGGCCATGAACTTCCAGTCCTTCACACAAAGGGCATGAAGCCTGGTCTGAATGCATGTGAGAGGGGTGTGTAGGGAGCCAAGCAGAGTCCCCATCATCTCACTGGAGCCTTCTGTAAGCACAGTTTGTGGAGATTGGGAATGGGGCTGCACCAGAGCCTCACTCCAATGGGCTGTGTAGGACAGGTGAGCAGTATTGAAGATAAAGAAACATGGAGTGCTGAGGTGTACCGACCAGTCCCAAAAGGGTAGAGAGGGCACACGGGGGTAATGCATGTAAGATGAATAGTATAAAAGGCTGTAATGAAGAACAATAAAGTGCTGATGCTTGAAGCCTTCTTTGTGTCAGTTGTGCCTCCTCTGTCAGCCCTCTGCTATGAAGGGGCTTCAGTCCCAGCAGTGAAAGCCTCTGGTTGTGAAAGAGTGGCCAGAGAGTCTCATCAATGGTCAGAGTAGCTTTGTTAACAAGGTTTGCACCACAGGATTCTTTGTGTTCATTCAGCCCACGACTTTGGGCTCCATCAGTCACAATGGCCACTCAGGACAGGAGGAATGCTATGTTGCACTGAGTTACTGGGCACCAAACCCATCTCAGGCCTGGTCACTTTGTCTTTTACTGCTTTTTTTTAATGTTTTTCCTCCACTGGTCCATGGGGCTCCTGGTACAGTGATTCCTGTAACATGCAACTCAAGTAATGGCTTACAGCATTTAAAGGTGAATCCATAAAAATCTCCTGGTTCTCATCTCCAGCCTGGCTACCACAAGGGGTTCCTGCCATGGTCCACATCTTAGTCCTCCATGGCTGCAGGGAACTGCTCCTCACCATTATCTTCACCACAGGCTTCAGGGGGATCTCTACTTCCTGTCTTCCAGAGTGGTGTTCCACCCATGGGAAACAGTCCCCCACAAACTTCTCTGACACAGATCCTTCCCACAGGCTGCAGTCCTTCACAAACATGACAATCCTCACAGGATCACAGCCTCCTTCAGACATGAACCTGCTCCAGCATGAGCTCCTCCAGGGAATGCCTGGTCCATCATGGGCTCACCCACAGTTCACAGTCCCTTTGACTGGAGCTCACACTTGGAGTCCCAGCTCGTCCAGTTCAGCAGCATGGACACCAGTGATGCCCTGGCCATCTGCCAGCCCAGGCACATCACCAGAGCTGTTATCAATATGTGCCCACGCACAGCAGACTACCTTGATCAGCCCTACAGAGAGCAGCAATTGCAGAAAGGAGCCACTAATGAGGCTCTAATACACAGCCAGGCAAGTGAGCCCCAAGGCAAGCACAGGAGCCTGCCAATTAATAGCTAAATGGCAATAACAGCTATTAAATCAATCTAGCACATTTCAATCAAATCTCTCGTTGTCTCTAACCCTTTGAGCTGCACATTGAGCATGACAAAAAGTCTGTTGTGGTTTAATCCCAGGCAGCCACTCTCCCAGCAGCAGGATCAGGGAGAGAATCAGGAGAGAAAAAGTGAGAAAACTCATGGGTGGAGATAATGACAATTTAAAAGGTAAAGCAAAAGCCACACACATAAACAAAGCAAAACAAGGAATTCATTCAACACTTCCACAGGCAGGTGTTTAGCCATCTTCAGGAGTGCAGGGCCCTATCACACATAGTGGTGACTTGGGAAGACAAATGCCATCACCCCAAATGCCCCCCCATTTTATTTAATGAGCATAATATCACGTGGTGTAAAATATCTCTTTGGTCACTTGGGGTCAGATGTCCCAGCTGTGTCTCCTCCCAACTTCTCATGCATCCCCAAACCCTTTGTGCAAGTGCTGCTCAGCAATATCCAAAACATTTCTGGATTACCAACTCTGTGTTCAGCACAAATCCAAAACTTAGTCCCACAATAGTTACTGTGAAGAAAATTAACTCTCCCCAGGCAAAAATCAGCACAGTTCACCAGCTACATCATCTGTCTGAGAGGTGAAGAGTCAAGCATTAACCATCACATCTTTGGGCTTTGTGCTTCTCCCTTTGGTCTGTTTGCCAGCAGACTGCAAACTTCTCACCTTTTCCTGCTTACTCCCAACTCCTATTTTTATATTTCCACCTTTTCTATTTCACATCCCATCACCAATTTTCCCCTCACCTCTATGCAGAAAGTAGTTTTAGACTAGGCTAGATCTGGCAGCTAATGCAGCAGGGCCAGTTAACTCCTGAGAAAAATTACATTGATATCACTGGGTTCTCCAAGCATCCAGAAATTCAACCTGTTAAAAGTGGAGGAGTCTTTCACATATTTCTGTTTCACCTCTTTGGAAAAGATTTTCTACAAGCCAATAACCACTCAAGGCCATCAGCTTTTCCTATTTCATCTTTAATGCAGTATCCTTCCTCTGACAAACAGAGCCCTTAAGAACCAGGTGCCCTTGACTGGAAATGTCCCATTAAAGCCCACACTAAACCACCACATCTTGCTTTTCCAAGCTGATCCGTCTGAGTGCAGGGTCAGACCCCAACTGGGTATTGAATATGCTCCTGAGCATCAAACAAAGCCCAGTTTTATTTATTTTTCTCCTCTGCAATATTTGAGTGTTCTCTCAGAGAGACTTTATTTTATTTACTCTTTCAAATACTTTCAAGCATTGATTTGGGAGTGGCCGCAGACGCAATAGGACTGGGGCTTCTGCCAGATTTTTGGAGTGAATTGCTCTACTCAACACAAACACAGCCATCCACAGAAAATAACATTAAATCCTAACACTTAACTTTGGCCTCCAAAAGGGTTGGGAGACTGCAACAGCCCCCTATTTCCAGGGCATTGTGATCCCCAACAGCAAGAATGGAAGCTGGAAAAGAACTTCCCACCACCTATTGATTCTCACATACTGCTTTTTCTAACTGATTTTCACTCCTTCATCTTTTCTGTACTTAGGTTCATATAGAAAAAAACAAGAAAGGACAACCAAAAGCTGATTTCCACATTGTTTAAAGTAAAAAAAAAAATTGAAGAGCAAACATAGATAAACATAGGCAGGAACTTCTGAATGCAGTGACAACAGGCCCTATTTTCTTTTATACATGGAGTAACTATTTAACTATTTTCCTAGTGAAAACGGAAACCAGTACATCATTCCTGTCAGTCCCACCCCAAAAACATACCACAACTCCAAATGTAGTCTCACACCTCAAACAGAACACAAAAGACAAAGAAAAGTACAAACCCCAACAAAACAGACAGGCAAACAAACACAGTAATTTCTTTAGGAAAAAAAAAAAAAATCAAGGATAAACTCTCTAAGTCCACATACATAGAAAGTCTGGCTGGAACAACAATTACAGTAAAATAATAAAGAAATATACCTATATCTGCATTATTATCTTGTTAGGTATGAATGCCACTATTGGTTTAGAGCACAGGTACCAACAAACCCTAATCCAACAACAACCAAACAAAACACAGCAAACCTTCCCGTCCCAAAAAAAAGTCAAAAACAAACAAGCAACAAAAAAAAAAAAGCTCAATAAAAAAGCCAACCAACACCCCAAAAAAAAAAAAAAAACGCCACCCAAACACAAAACATCAAAAATTCCACAAAAACACCCCCAAAAAGTCCCACTAACCCCCAAAACAAGCAAAAAACCCACACCCAAAACAAACAAAAAATAAACAAACAAAAAATAAACAAACCACAACTCAAAGGCTCCCAAGGTACCTACTCCTCTCCTGCCTTCTAAATAGTTTGTTTCCTGATTGTTTGTCCCTTTCAGCTGTTCCCTGATTGATAAACATGTTAACCCTTTCCTCATCACATCCAATTAACCTGATTCTCCTTGATGTCCTCAGGTGAAGAGCTGTAACCCTAGAACAAATTACTTTAGTCAGATAAAGCCAAACCCACCTTTAAGATATGTCAGCACTGACCTGCCTCTCCAGGTCCTTTCAGTGCAAACATGGAAAATACCTTTCAACTTTCTGGTGTTACTGTCTCAAAACATATAAATACATGAAGTCTCAGTTAGGGACCATCTTAATCAACTTGATCGGATAAGCAAACACATATTGGAGTGTTGGATCTTGCTTTTGTGGGGAAACTTGTGCTTTACAACCAATAGGATACAAATGACAGATTTTCCATGTGAATCTTCCAGATTTCCTGGGTGCAAGAGGGCTGGTCCATAGCCCATGGGATCATGGCAAGCTTCCACAGGGAAAACTCACCACAGGAAAACTGCAAACTGCACCCTCTTATAGACTTTGGAGGGAGGGTGGTTGATGCAGGCTGTTCAAAATAAACCTTGCTCAATACTCTGGTTTAACCCTCATTTACATTTATTCCCCTCTCAGGAAGAGTCACATTTCTCGACTTTCGTTTTGCAGGATTGAAGAAACCAGGATTCCAATTTTATTTCTACAGGCTTTCTAATGTCCTATCCATTGTAGAAACCCTTTAAATCTTGTTTGGTTCATATGAATCTTCCTTGAGCATCTCGTAGCAACCTGTGCAGAGGTGCAGCCTCACCAGTGCCTCCTCTTTGCCTCAGCACCACCTGCCCCCCATGGGCTGTGTCTGAGCTGACAGGTCTTCACTTCCATTCCTCTGTTTCAGGATTGCACCATGTTACACACTCCAACCCTTCTGTTTCAGTAGCTGATCCACAGGGATCTGCTGTTTCCATCCCCTGAAAGCACATGTTCCCATTTGGCCCCCAGTAGAGCACTGCGTGCTCTACCCTATTACATTTTCTCAGGATACCAGGGGATAAGATTTGCCACATTCTTATTTCTTAGTAAATATATTTCAAACCTTTTAAATTCAATTTTCCACTTTCCTTCAAATCTTTGATTATCTCCCCTCCAGAATTGTGTCCCACAACCCTGCAATATACTTAATTCAGATCAGCAAGTCTCTGCCTGAGCTGGTTGTTACCTCCTTTTCTAATGCAAGTATTACATTTAGGTTAGATTTAGTGGATTTTTTTCCCTCCCGCAACCTTTCCTGATTTGACAGGCTCTCACAAAATGTTAGAAAGAAATCTGCAGGTATTTGTGTCAGTTCTCAACAGGATTTTTGCAAAGGGGTTATTCTGGACTCCAGCTCCATTGTTTTAATTGTCTTCTGTGTCCATCCGTGGATTTACTCACATTTCCATTCAAACACTTCTTGTTTGCCAAGGAAAATATGTTCCCTTATTGACAATAGTTTTCACCAAGAATTAAGGAGATTATTTACATGGTATTTTTAAGATAGATAGATAAACTTTAAAGTTATCCAAACCCTCATCCCTACATTGCCCAATTTTAAACCAAACTCACATCTTCTTTACTTTTTCTTCTTCTTTTTCTGTCTTATATAACCAATGATTTACTTATTACTGTTTCAGCTTCCTATTCATGATCTAATTCTCTTTTACACTGGAAATTCTCACTCATTTTGTTTTCTGACCTTTAAACTGCAGCTTTCTTTTAGCACAACCCTCCTCCCCCTTCCTCTAAGCTCTCTGCCTGCTGATAATACTTTTTCAGTATTGACAGTTGTTTATCGGCTCGGGTTTAGCACTTTATTTATCACTCTCTATACTTGAGACAGAGGCACCAGTTTATTTTTTTTTCTTCCACGTTGAAAATGTCATTTTGATCAAAAACCACTAGGAGGAAGCATTCAACAAGTTTCCCTGTCCAGACATAGATCCCAGTCTTAATTTTATTAAATTCAAATGGTTTTGAGCAGGAACTAAGGGCCCTGCTGGATCACAGATCCCCTCGAAAGTGCTGTGGTACATAATCCCTTGAGAACACATGTAACTATTTACCTTCCAGTCAAACTGGCTTCTCTGCTCCTGGTAAAAACAGTTTTGTGACTTCATCCTCTGAAGAACAGAAGCCACCTCTAATTTACAAGTTAATTTGCCCCTGACTATTCTAATTGATTTTTAAACATTTTTCTCTCTTCCTCATATTTTCCCACCTGCTTTATTTACTGAGAATTGGATGCTCCCCCTGAAAAGGAAGCTGTTGTTTTGGCTGTTATTTCCAGGCTGAAAACACTGAACTTGAATCTCTTCTCGTATCACACATTATTATTTATCCTAGCATTGCTTCCCAGCACATGATCCAGTTTTAATTCACATCTGTTGAATTGCAAAGATCTCTGGTGAACGGGAGGAAAAAATGTTGCCTTTCTTTCGAGCACAAGTGGAGTTTCATGCAGCTCCTTCAATTTGCCCAAGAGCTGAGAAACACTGAACTAAATTATTCACGTGGTTCAATTAATGATAGTCTCAATGGTAAAGTCTATTAGCTTATGCTAAGGTCCTGAAGAAAATATTGCTGAAGAAAATAGCTTTTTATTAATTAGTTTTTTTGGGTTTTTTTCCATCCCCTTTAACAATTTTGACTGGTTTGCAATTATTCAAGGATTTTCCATTACTTTGATTTCCTATGAAAAATGTGTGTGCTTTAGGTGGTAAAATGAAGCCCACTACAGAGAGGTACAGATGTTCTGGAATTCTCATATCATTTATTCATATATTTATTGTTCCACATCACTATCAAAGGAACAAATTGATACATCATGTTGTTGAGCTCGTGTTTCTTGTGGGCTGTCAAAGGGAAAAGCTCTCAGGCCTCAATTTATTTTATTTTTTTTTTTGTCTGTGTTAATACCCTCTTTAAAAATGCAATAATTTAGGGTAAAAATTTAAGTGATATATAATTTATGGAAGATGTAACTGTTGAAGAGACCAGGCTGTTAATGCAGCCTGGATTAAATAATGACTGAAATCACATGAAATATTGCTCTGAATGACCAGAAAGGAAAACAATCCATTTGGAAATAAGGCTGTATGTCACACAGCCACCACAGGAAAGCATGATGTTTGTAAGGATATCGGTAGGATCCAAAATTAGGAGGCTCAGAGGAGAACCAGAAGGATTTGGAAGATTATTTATAAGGGCACATTTTCTTACTGCTGTGCTTATATTCATAATTTTATCTCTCAAATGGTTGGGACCTCCTTGTGGCTTGAAAGATTTTCTTACGGCCTTTCATTGCATAAAGAGGGTTTATAAGAAAGATGGAGGGAGACTTTTTATCAGGGTTTTAGACTGAAAGAGGGTAGGTTCATCTTTGACATAAGATTTTTTTACTATAAGGATGGTGATGTGTCGCCCTGATCTTTTTCAGCCTTCTGATGTTTGCATTTTTGTACTGGAGTTTCTCACGGATTTTCTTGTCAACAAAAGTAATGTTTTGTAAACTGTACATTCCTCTCTGCAGGAAGAACATTTGATGGATTTCTAGGTTGACCAGTGGGGTCGAAGAGGTGTCAACCTCATTGTCCAATATCTGATCAAACTCCAAAAACTATATGAATCGAAATCCCAAAATAATTGTGCTTTTTTGCCCTGACACTGACTGTGTGAGTGTCCTTCTTTTCTTGTCCGTCTAGTGACAGTGATGCACAGGTTGCCCAGAGAAGCTGTGGCTGCCCCATCCCTGGAAGTGCCCAAGGCCAGGTTAGATGGAGCTTGGAGCAACCTGGGATAGCGGGAGGTGTCCCTGCACCTGGTCTTTAAGGTCCCTTCCAACTCAACTCATTCTTTGATTCTGTGACTAAAGAACATGGCAAGGGGACTGTCTTCCCTAAAATAGTATCACCTTTACTCAGAGTTTCTGTAGAAGGTAAAATTTACCCTAGAGTGTATTTATCATTTCTTACACCAAAAAAAAATTCACTTAGGGTACCAAATGAACTTTGGCATCTGATATCCTACATTGGTGGAGCTCTGGTTCTGTTTCAGAGTGGCCTTTCCAGAGAGAAGGACATCAGTGATGCTTGTATATATCTGACCAACAGTTAACTGCTCTTACAATAAAAAAAAATACTTCTTCCTGGCACAAAAACTGGCAAAGATGAGTCACACCACATTTAGGTATGGATGTGTTTAATACAATCTCCTGGGAGGATGTGATAGCAGGGCGGTTCAGTGCATCCCCAAATCCTTGAGAATGATGCATGTGGCTCATTACTCCTCCTCAATGCATCCTGCACATCTGGGGAAGCTGGCATTGAACAGGCTGGGGCTGGGAAACACCATCCCACCAGTGCCATGAAGTCAGCTCCTCAGCTGTGGTTGTTCATATGCTGTGAAAGTGGTTAAAAAACAATTTTAGCCAAATAAACCTATTTAATTTCATTAATTCTTTTATAGTTGTCAGGTTTATTTTTTACTTGAAGGAATAGAGCCCCTGGGTTCTAAAGGCACAGAACTGTTGACTTTTCTGGTATAACACAGATTCACTGTGCACCTACCTTAAAATCTGAGGGAGTTTTAGTCAAAACTGATCAAAGGAGCTACCATTTCAGGAATGGCTGAGAAGCTAAGGAAGTACTACAGAGGAAACTAAAACGTACTATAAATATTATTTATTTGCATCAGTCTTCAGACAATATTAACTGAAAACAGAGTGTCATTATTAGGTCTAATTTACATCCATAATAAAAGAATTTCTGTCCAAAAAGCTCACAATCTGAAGGAGTGGAAAAGACAGGAGAAGAAAGCAACACAAGACATAAGAATGCAATTGCTACCAGAGAGAAGGGGCATTCAGGAGAGAAGAAAACTTGGTGCAGGTTGCAAACAAGTGCACAGCAGGTCCCACTCAATCACTGGGTTCCTTCCTGGCTGAAATCAGTGTGGAGGCAAAAGCTCACCTGAGCCTTGCCAGAACCTGCCAAACTTAACAGTGATCATCACACAGCTGCAACCTTGCAACTAAGAAAAATAAAAAAGCATCTTAAACCTTAAAGACAGTAGCATATGTAAGAAATTAAAATGTCAGGAGTAATTTGTGACTACATCTAGTACATGACAAGGGGAAACACAACAGTCCTTAGTCAGCAAAGTGCATCAGTGGACATATCTCCAAAGTAAATATACAAAGGACAAAAGATTAAGTAGTGTTTGGGCATGTGTTTTTCTGAGAAGCCTGAGCTGAGGACATGAGATAAAGGACTTCATAAGGAAAATGTGGTGAGATGAGAAACCATGAGAGCCCATCTGCACACTTAGTTCCATGAGAAGTAGAAATTGTGATTATATCCTTAGTCTTACATTAACCCCAAACCCAAGCACTTCAACCCAGATTTCCTAATTGCCTACATTACTCATAATTTGGTTTCTTCTAACCTTTGCAGGAGACAGAAGGCTGGTTCTCCCCTCAGAAAAACACAGGCAGGAGGAAGAAAGGCTCCTGTCTCCAAAGGGACACATCCATGGCTGTGGATGATGTTCATCACCATGACCAAGGACACCTCTGATGGGTCCCATGTGGAGCTCCCCAGCCTTGGTTTCTGGTCTCTAAGGGAGTGGCTGAAGTGATATTACCAATTTCCAGCCAGTATTATTTGTGTTTCTCTTCTCTACCACATTGTCAAGAATGAACACAAAACACAACTGTTAGGAGAAGTTTGAGGAAAGTATGCAATAAACACAATTTTTTATGGGATGACTGATGGTACAGCTGCCTTTGATAGGATAGGGTTAAAGTGATTTCTAAAGGCATAAGAGTAGGACCTAGCTTCACTGTAACCAGGTGTTATTTTCATGCTATTGTTTTAATCAAACCAAGTATAACTTGGCTAGGTAATAATCAGGGGAGGAGGGGGAATGAATGTAATACCTAGGTCCTAAAAATAAAGTTAGATATTCTTTAGTAAGTCAAGGTGAACTTGTACCTGTATCATAATCATTTGATAAATTACCTTACTGTTAATTGTAAGTATCTGGTAACTAAATATGATTATTATCTCAAACACGAATCATGAGAATCTTAAATACGAATCATGAGAATCTTAAATACAAATCCTGAGAATCAATTGTTCTAAATTCATGCTTGGGTAAAATCAATAGAACAGTGGGGTTTAATGGTTATCATGTATACTTATGTAACAAGAAAGTATAAAACTGTGTCTATGCCGAACCTCTGGTGGAGTCAAGATTTGGGTCCTCAGACCCCCGGCTCCCATAGCTCTCCAATGAAGCACTGCATACAATCATTCCGTGGTTGTGTGTTTCTTCCTGCACTAACACCTTCACCTCACCGCCAGAGGAAACCATGTTAAAAAAATAGTCCTCACAGGCAAAACAAAAAGAAAGGTTCTGCTCTGTTCAATATGACTTCTGTAATACTAAGAGTTGTATTTATTATTTCATTAAACTTCAGTAATGCAACTATGATAACATACATGCCACGGTTTATTTTGTAAATTGATCATATGGGAAGAAGTCCACTACACTGTGGAATATCTGTGGATCATGCAGGGTCTATGTTTGTGGTACATCTGTCCCCATAGATTAAAAAAAAAGATTTAAAAATTCATCAACAATTTGCTAAACAGGTTTATAATTATAGTATCAATTAGGAATGGAATAAAGTTTAGCTCCTTTCCATTCCTCAATTTATACTCATAGTGACATTCATTTTCTGTTCGCCGGTAGATCCATTGGTATTTGGACTTTTCTCTGCTTCCTGTACAGGGGAAATACCAGCTGAGGTTGCCTGTCACTGTTGTGAACATGTCACAGCACCCAGGTACCGTGGGACCTGCTTTGCAGTGAGATGCCATTGATCAAACGGATCCAAAACCTTTCTCTGAATAGGTAAATATTGAAGAAAACTGGACACAGCAGAGCCAAAGGCCACAATTCTCAGCTGCCGTAATTAACTGATCACCATCCACAGACCTGGTTTTGTAGGGAGGCTGCCTTCTCTGACACGTATTTACAATATCATCTTCTGTGAAAATTTAAAAATACTGTTAACAGCTTTGTCACTGAAAAACTACTTAATGTCTGGAGACTGTTGACTGCCCTTTATTTCTCCATTCTCAACCACGAGATTGCCACTGCTCTCTCTTGTGACACTGTCATACGACGGAGGGATGGACACTGAGGACAAAGTTTCAGACCTGTTAGGACTCCTACCATAATTTGCACGCAGCATAGACGCAATGAGTCCTTCGTTTTCTGGAGCATTCTCTCCCAGAGTGCCAGAGCTGCAGGTTCTGTGCTGGTAGAGGTAGGAGGCCTGTCTGAGGGAGCGCTGGAGCAGGTGGCTCCTGTAGGCACGCTGGATCACCGTGGCCGACGCTTCCTTCTGCCTGTGGCTGAGCGTGGTCGATATCGGCTCGTAGGATTGTTTTGAAGGGTTGGCAGCCATGAATTTCTCCTCCATTTGTAGTTTCAGAGCATCGAGGTCCCCAGAGTCTCCCAACACCCTCTTGGTGAAAGCAAACAGGATATCCAAGCAGTGTATCTTGTCCCCACTGACCACAGGCAGGTCCATTACTGTGAGTTCAACTCTGTTTGGTTTTGGTACACGCAAAGGCTTAGGCAGAGCGTCTGCAAAGTCTGAAAGCGCAGAGAAAGTTATAAATTGAGTTGCCTCAGGATCAAACTTCTCCCAGATTTCATAAAACATGTCAAAGTCATCTTCCCCTAAAGGCTCTGTACTTTCCTCAGTGGCAGCATTGAAGTTCTCCAGAATTACAGCTATATACATGTTTACAACAATGAGAAATGATATAATGATGTAACTTACAAAATAAATAATACCTATGGCAGGTTTACCACATTCACCAATGGTACCATTTATGTTTGGATCACAGAATGGTGGCCCGGTGTTTAAAATAGGACTGAGAAGACCATCCCAGCCAGCTGATGTGGTGATTTGAAAGAGACAGAGCATGCTGTTAGCAAAGGTCTGGAAGTTGAACATGTCATCAATGCCATCTTCCATCTTCACATAGGGAAAGTTAGCCATGCCAAAAATGGCATAAATGAACATGACCAGAAACAGCAAGAGGCCAATGTTGAACAGAGCAGGTAGGGACATCATTAAGGCAAAGAGCAGAGTTCGAATTCCTTTGGCTCCCCGGATGAGTCTCAGGATTCGCCCAATCCGAGCCAAGCGAATGACCCTGAAGAGTGTGGGTGGTAAGAAATGTTCAAAGGCTTTGCCAATGCTGGAAAGCAATAAGGCTGAAAAAGAGGATAACAACCCGTTAGAATATCATATTTTTTCCTTAACTAGTAAAGAGGCTGGCATGATAATGTATTTACAGCTCAAAAATATCTGATGTGTGTTTGCCAAGCCCTACCAGAATAACTTTGAGGAGAAGCTGAATTTAAATAATAGTTGTTGAAATCAGAAATTATGAACTACGTTCTTCAGCTATCAGAGGACAGTCCCTGTTGCACTAAAGATGACAAGGAACTTTCTGTGCACAACTTCAAATATCTGTATCAGTTGACGCTTGATGACTGATGGTTTTCTTTGACTCTGGTTGCATGAATATTTCAGCAGATTCAAGTTGCCTTCTACATTTGTCTTCAAATACTGACACTAAGATAAACTAAGGAAACAAGATATAATGCAATGTCATGGTTATCATTTAGATAATATAGGCATGATATGTGGAAACAAACAGAGTGATGAACACAGAAATTGTGCATGCCACTCTACGATGGCTTTTGGTTTATTCAGGGACAGAGCTACACATGGATGTTATTTTTTTCTTTGTTTGAATGAAATTAATGACATCTAATAGCAGTAGAAGAAGCTTGTCTTTTCTAAGTGTTACTGTTTTGGATACTTTTTTTGTATCCAGAAACTTAATTTCTCATTTAAGACCCATAGTCTTACTGGAATCTTCCTTACCCAAGACCCGAGTCACAGTAAAGAAATGAAATATCATTCTTCCCCTAAATGCCTGTTGCTAGGGCAGTACTAGCCCTGGGAATAGTTCAATTGGCAGGAAGCTGAGATTTGCAACAGAGCTCTTTACCCCATTCTTCCATTGCAATCCCTCCAAATAAAAACTAATGTATTTTTGGTGATCTTTTCTATTATGTTTCAAAGTGTGAACCCTTATTTTCAGTCAGCAATGCCTGAATTTATAGAAACTGAATTCTACAGGTTATAATCTAATTCCAGTCTTCCTATTCTGTAGCTATACCAGTATTCCTATTTTTCTATATATTTCAGTCATCTGTCAAAAGCACAGATAACAAAACCCAATAATTGATCTGATTGAATATTTCTTAGTTGGTACTAAATTGGTGACAATGGAAATTATCATGTACTGTGATACTACTATGATGGGTTTTTCATTCTGTATTTCAGATGAGAAGAAAAAAAGTCCTAAAGAACCATTATAAATATATACACACTTTTACTAAAGGAATTGTTTTAAGCCTCATTTAATATAATTTTGAGGGAGGTCGCTTATTTTTTCCTTAAGACTTTACAGTACTATGACTTACATTTTAATGACTATTTGCAGTTAATAAATTTTAACTACTTCTTTTTCTTTCTAAAAAAAATAATAATTGATATGGTAAAGAATTTTCAAGACAATTTTACTTACCAACAAGTGACATAATAACAACAACTAAATCAAATATGTTCCAGGCATTTGAGAAATAGTACTGTCTCAGAGCCAGCAATTTCAGCACACATTCTGCAGTAAAGATGGTAACAAACATTATATTGATTTTGTTGAGGATGTTTGTCTTCGTTTCACTTTGCTCGTAGGTTTCCACCATCATCGTAATCATGTTGAGGCAGATGAGACCCATGATGACAACATCAAACACTTGGGATGTTAAAATGTCGAAAAGAAAACCTTGGTATCTGTTCTAGAGCGGGGAAAAAAATACATCTAACATCAGTTATGAAAATAAGGAGTACCCACCCATACATGTTTCCAACATTTCCAATTTTTATGTCACAAAGTCACTCAGCTACAATGAAGTTGGAGAAATTGGAGAAGGGCAGAGTACAAAAATGACATTAAAAATACCTTCCCATCCTGAAGTTTTATCAGTACCAAGGTAAATATAAAACCCAGTGATATTTATGCAGAGAACTTAATAAATATTTAACCTGTAAAATAATTCAGTCAACTTTTTGGTGTGGAACTGACTTTAGAGCACTGTGTGAGTATCAATGTTAAGACAATATAAATAATTTATATGCAATATATAAATATATGCACTTTTCAGTGAATTAAATTGCATTTTTGCAATGCATTTTTCCCAGTGAGGAATTCAGTTTACCAAGGGTCTTGGAATGGGTTTTTGAGGTTTCTTGGATCCCAACTTTTTCATTGCATTGTAGTATTTTTTCTGTTCTTCTGTCATAAAGATATCTTGCCCACCTAAGTATACAAAGAAATGTCACAGTTATTTGGTGAGAAGAAAAGCTATTGTACTTAAAATATCTAAAAATCTGGAAATTGGCATTCCTTCCTTTTTTACACCTTGCTGTTACTGGCTCTTTTCATATCATGCAGCTGTGTCCAAAAAATCAGTGGCACAAACCATTCATGGAGTAGAAGTCTGAGTGTGAAACTCAGCTCACTCAAAAGGCATGCAAACAGAAAACATGAATAGGATCAAATCTTTCCCTGGCTTCCCATGTGCTGGGGTTGCTGAATATTCAAATCACTCATCAGAGCATCTGTAGCAGACAACTTTCTAAATAACAAGTCTCCTGTCATGTTGAATTCCCCAAAAGGAGTGAAATTTTAAGTGGCTTTGAAATGCCTGGGGATGATCTAGGTGTTCAGGTTGCAGGGGAAGAGAAAGGAGAAAGTTATTTCTTGTAACTTAATTATTAATGCTCTGGTAAATGCCAGTAGAAGTTTCAGATTCCATGTATAGGACCTTGTTCTCTAAAGCACAACCAATACACTTATCTTTTTCTTTTGCTGGTTGAAGTTGTCAATGATTACACCAACAAAGAGGTTCAGGGTGAAAAAAGATCCAAAGATGATGAAGAACACAAAGTAGAGATACATATTCAGATTGCTCTCCATCTTTGGCTGATCATCTTTCTGCAAGAATGAGAAGCAACTTGAGAAATAACACACAGTAATGTGAGCCCAATTCAGAATAATCTTCATATTGAAGCTCCTCTCAAAAAGTGATTCCAAGAGGAACTAAGATTTACAGTCTTACTGCTAATTGTGACAAAAGTAGTATAGTTTAAAACTACCAATAGTGCATAACACAAAATTTTGTTTGAATATTCTTGATGTGATTTTCACAGGTATTGCAGAAGCACCAGTTCAGTTCTTTCCAATAAGAACAGGAGCTGTAAATTTTTCAGTACATGCAAATCAACCAAATTATGTAGAAGTCAAATTCCAAGCTCTTGCCATGAAAATTCTTAGCCTAGATATGTTGTTCTTTTTTCTCTTAGCAAAAAACTTCCGTGATGACAATTATGAATTTAAAAAAAATTGGAAGAAGAAAAATAACTTTTCAAATTGAAGAACAAAAAAAAACCATTAAAACACACACAAAACTATATCAATATATGAAAATACTATTATTAGTATTTTCATATTTTATGTATTATTTACCATTTATATATTTATATATATACTAGCAATATTATAATATTAAAATATTTTTAAAATTCTTTTATTCCTTTGAACTACTAATGAAATTGAGAGATTCTCTATATTGCAGTTTCTTTCCTTACTATGTCATAGCACTTTGCTCTGTGTAAGTGGGTGGATCTAAAGCAGAAACCCTTTCCCCATTGCAACGGAGGAGCTTTAGGATACCATGAGTCAATTGCAGATTAAATGTTTATATCATCTGACAAAAAATAATTAGTGGCAGTATTTAGCACAGACAAACAGCAGATGTAGAAGTGCAAAGCAAATACTGCATTTGCAGAAAGCAGTAGCATTCACAAAAAATACGGTTTGATTACAATGACTGACCTTTCGTGAATCTACTGCTGCATACATGATGTCCATCCAACCCTTGAATGTTGCCTGGAATGAGAGATTATGGAAAACGTGCTGAACTTCGACCTTAAAAGTCTTTACATAATTTGCAATATCTGAATAACACTGACAGAAGCAAGAGCCTTTGCTATGTTCACATGCACAAAGCGCCGAGCTCTGGCTGCTGCTGTGTGGCATTCTCAGCCTCATTAGGATATGAAAGCTCTCAAGGGGGAGACAGAACACTTTATCCTAGGATTCTGACAAAGCAAACCTTCATCACCATGGCACTGAAGGCCATGCAACCCTCATGGCTGAACAAATCCGCGTTTTGACAGAAAAGTTCACTATTTGCCCCAGAATTCCTTCCGAGGTGGACTCCAGCTCTCAGGATCATGAAACTGGTTGGAGGCTGCAACAGCGCTTGCCCACCAAATGTTCCTTTATCACCTGGAAAATCACGGCAGGGTCTCATCTGGCCCCCTTTTCCCATTTGTGTGCATGAACGGCCAACTACAAGGGGAGAACAAGCTGCAGGATATTTCACTCCTTGCATCACCCTCAGAGACAAGTTAGGAACTGACAAAAGGTCAAGACTGTAGCTGCTGGCTACTGAGGGCAAGCAGCACTTACCACCTGAAGAAGAGCCAGGTAGCCAGAGCCAACGTTATCAAAATTGACTTTAACGTTGACCCAGAATATTTTCCCAGTACTGTTATACGCCACGCAGTCTGTTTTGTTATCGATATCTTTACTTATTTCAGAATTTTCATCTGTCATATTGACACATTTCCCAAACTTCCCAGCGAAGAGGTTCACTCCCATGATGCTGAAGATGAGCCAGAAGATGAGGCAGACGAGCAGAACATTCATGATTGAAGGGATGGCTCCCAGGAGGGCATTGACCACAACCTTGGATGAAAAGGGAGAGAAAAAATGTGCTTTAATAAAAGGATGAGCCCAGGTATCTGTAAGCAGATACTTGGTCATCTCTGCAAACAAAAACCTGATGTTTTCCATGTAAATACTAGTCATGGCTGGCAGGGGGACCTTGAACAGTATCTTTAGTATCTATTAGGCTTTCAAAGCAATAGTTGATACTTTTTGGTCTGCTGTGAGACCCTACTACCATAAAATGTAAGTCTACACTTTTTTTTAAAACTTTCCCTTGTGTTTGATATAGAACACAGTCCATTTGTTTCTTTGTTTTAAACTTTATTAACATAAAATTTCTGAAGTATTCATCCATGAGCACTAGTGCAGAGGACTATTTTTAAGACTGTCAAAAGTAGTTCCTAAAAGGACCAGTAATAATTCTCCACTAGCAATTTGCTTCATTTAATTTTAGTGGATTATGATTGTGTTTGGGCTATGTAACTATAAGCCAGGTACGTTTTCTGTGCTAAGTGCTGTACCACCACAGAAAAGTGTCTATGCAGATTTTAAATGTATGCTAAGACATGACAGATTGCTTCAGAAAACTGGGTAAGGGAATGGTGGGAACATTTCTTTGAGTTTCACAGTGAAGGCAGTGAACTCATCTGTGAGGTAGCAAAGAAAAACTTGATGGACCAGCAGAAAAACTCAAAGGCTTTGTGAAGGATTTTTGGAGACTGTCCCACACACATTCTTCATAGCAAGACAGAAAGTATGACATCACCTGTTTCAATATCAAAATTTACTCCAGACATGGAAAGATTGATACATTCTGCTAATTAATTTAATGACATTTCTCTCTGTCTTCACAGTGTCAAGTTTGCAACCACAGAATTTTCAGTCTCACTTCCAGAATAAAAAATAATAAATGAATGTGCTCTTTTGATGAGAAAAGAAAATCTGATGTTCTACAGACACACTTTTGTGTTTTGAAAGAACTCTATTTGAAACAATAATTTGAGCAAAGTACTTTTTAATAGGCTACAGTTTTTGTAAATCAATCCAGTAAAAAACTTTCAAAATTGAAGTAACTCTTTCCTCTGAGTTAGCTCGCTACCAGATTTCAAAAATTACAATTGTGCTCACAGTTCTTATTCTCCACTTTATTTTTGCCTATCTCAGTAAGACAGGGACACAAGAATGTCTGAACAGCAATGGAACAAAGTTTTAGTTTCAACAGCACTTGAAGCAATCACACTCCTGGAAAGTCTATAAGGAATACCCAAGTACAGAAGAGCTCAACCACAGGTCTCTTTAAAAATTCATTTTATAGTTCTTAAACGGAACTCAGGGTGAACATGTTTTCATGAACAATATGTCATAAAGACACAGTGATGAGTCACGAACTTATTATATTCTTATCAGTTCTGATAAGCTTTAGTTTGCCATCAGTCTTACCCTCATTCCCTCAAACCGTGACAGTGCTCTCAATGGTCTCAGAGCTCGCAGAGTCCTAAGAGATTTCACAGCCACTAAGTTACTGCCAAAGAGGCTTATCAAAGAGATCTGAGTAGGAAGACAGAGGAAAAGTGTTAGCAATGTCCTGTCATCTGTTTCCCTTGTTTCTGATAAAAAAACCCAACCAACAAACAAAACCATGCTTTTGGTTCTTGTCTTGGGATGCAATATGTAACCGAAAATAGGCATTCTATTTGCCATCTGTTGAAACTGGTTGGGGACATGTTTTTCTTCATCTCTTGTATCACCCATTCCTCATAACTCCAGGGGGGAGGGGGTGGGTGTCTTCTGTTAATGGTCCAGCTGTTAAAACCACATGGGGCAGTGTTCTTATCTCTTCCAGGACCCATCCTCCCTCCAGGGGATATCTGCTGTCCATGGGCCATCCAGGCTCACTGCAGGGCTGATAAAATTACATCATCCCATTGGGAGATGCTCCACCCAGGGGGAGGAGCCAAGAATTCCCACCTGGATAAAACCTGAGATTCAGAACACCAGGGCAGCCTGTTTGCACTGGATTCCCAGAGGAAAACTGGACCCATCTCACCACCACTGGACCTTCAGAGAAAACTACACTCTTCTACAGGATCATCTGTGCTCCAACACAACCACATCTGTCACTGCAGGAGGACTTGATTGAACTGCTCCCAACACCCTGAGCAACAGGGTGTCAGGTCGTATTCTGACTCTGTCAGTGTTTCTAGGATTCTTTTGTTTGCTTGGGTTTTTTTGTACTACTGCATTTGTATTTTTTAATATTCCTAGTAAAGAACTGTTATTCATATTCCCATATCTTTGCCTGAAAGCTCCCTTAATTGCAAAATTACAATAACTTGGAGGGAGGGGGTTTGCATTCTCCATTCCAAGGGAGGCTCCAGCTTTCCCTGGCAGACACCTGTCTTCCCAAACCAAGACAGATGCCTGGAGTACAGTATCCTGACACCACTGCTAGAGGGTAAAGGGCACTGTCTGAAATTTACATCCAGAAAATAATCAGGGGTTCTGCTGCTAATGCTGTGTAGGAACAGCAAAAGCAGAACTCACATCTACAATCAGGAAGTCCAGCCAGCACCAGGCATTGGTGAAATACTTCTTGAAGCCATAGGCCACCCACTTCAGGAGCATCTCCAGAACAAATACGAAAGTGAACATATTATCAAGAAATCCCAGTATCGCTTGAATTCTTTTTCTCTTATTTATATGGATGTCTTCAAATGCCTGAAATCATAATAGATAAAGATAAATGGCAAAAATCAGAAATTGACCTTGTACAATAAAGTCAAGCAACACTGAGACCCTTTTATCATTCCATTTGATTTAATACAGATGTGAACACCATTTGTTACTCAAATTTATGCCAGCTGATAAAAGTGCCGGGGCCTTCTCTTTCTTTTTCTCTATATAATACAGCCCTGTGGATGCATCCTTCCTGCACAATGAAATCCTAGGAGGACAGTATGTATTTTTAGAAATTTATATCATAAGTTTTATATATTAAAGAGAACAAAGTAATTTTTTTTCCAGCTTATTTGTTTTAATGGTATAAAATCTCCTTAATATTTCACAATTGTGACATAACTTCCTGAGAAAAATCCAGTATACAGCCAGAAGAGTAACAGCTTCTGAGATTCATATATTCTTAGCTTAGCTCATGTTCTCTTATAATTTTTAATAATATCAATAATAGATTTGCAATAATTAAAATGTGAATAAAAGACTGCTATTTGAAGACACGTCTTTTCCCTCATTATGAGTTCAAAGATATTCACTTTCTTTGTTGCTAAGAACAACTTCTCTGGGTGCAATTTAAAGTCCAAAATCCTTCATGAATATGTGAAACTGTGCTACACCAACCAGGGCTCCACTGCTCAGAAGAATCATGAACACGATAAAGGATTCAAACCAAGAATGCTCAACAATCTGGTAGCAGGTTTTCCTCAGATTCCACCACATTTCTCCTCCAAACTTTGAAGCACTATCCAGGCAACAATGAAAGTACCGAGCACATCCTGAAAGTGAGAGACAGCAGTGAGTGCAGGGAAGGAGTGCGCATGGATGTGAAGGCATGGCCAGGAAACTTCTGGGATTAGGACAAAGTCAATGGTCACAGTTACTGCATCGTTGTTGGTGGTTTTCTGTGTTTTACCAAGAAAAAGAAATTGGGATACATCTAGTTTAATTTACCTTGTAGCTCCTATTTATATACACCGTAGGTGTATATAAATAGGTGAGGTGGCCCCTTGGACAACTTTCCATTATTTCAAGATATTTCCGAGACACTGGACAGGCTCTCACTGACCTGATGTTGGGGCACAAAAACTTCAAGGCCATGGGAAGAAGAGTCTTGATGTTACAAAAGCCATTCTCATTTTCTGCACACTCTTTGGAAAGCAGAGATGAGATGCTGTAACCCCAGCATAGAAAGCCACCAAATTTGTCAGGATTGATACTATGAAAGCCAGCATTGTTACATATTAGGGTGGGGAGAATTCATAAAAGTACTGAATACATCCTAGAACAACCTGCAAAGCTAGATATTGTCTGATGATTTGAAAAGAAGCGTCAGATTATTGGATGATATTTAAGGTCCTTTCCAACCCAAGTCATTCTGCAATTCTCTAATCATTACCCTATAGAAATTCAAATAATCTTAGCAGCTTCTTTTGCTTATTTCACTCCATTCTTTGAGATTGTTCAAGAAATGTTATTAATAGCATACTTTTACTGCTGCAAAGTATTGATAAATCTGATGTGCCAAGTGACCATTGCCACATGAGACCTGATCCCACATTTCTCTTATGTGAAACCCCCAGAGTGACTTGGTTGCTGTTGAACTGAGTGAAATTCATCTCACCTCACAATCCTGTTTTTCAGAATGGGGTCTATGCCATTGCCCATGTCTCACTTGGAAGCAATTGGCTTTTAAGGGAAAGGGTTTTATTTTTCAGGTGTCTCAGTCTCTGTGTTGACTGGATAGGGACAACTATTTTGCTTTTTTCAGGTAACTAAGTTTAACTGAAAATAATCTGACCCTACTGACAGCATCACCAAAGAAACAAGTTGAGTTTTCACTCTTCTCACTTCCCAGTAGTGAAACCATGAGAGTCTTACCTTCTGGAAAACATTGTTCTGGAGTCTTGAAGTCTTCAGAAAAATCTGGAATCTGTTTTAAAACATCTTCGGGATTTGCCAGATCCACTGTGCTGACTGCAGAAGAGCTGAAACTGTCCAACTACCCAATAATATCAGTTATTGATTCTTTCTAATTCAGGTCCAAATGAATAAATTAATCCATGAACAAATAAAACTCAAAATTAAAGCTTTGTTATGTACTAATATTACAAATATTGTTGGTAATGGAATACACTTTTTGATTTTAAAAGATAAAAGCTTAGAAGTACCAGTATGTGCATTCAAATAGAGGCCAACGCTCTACAATTCCAATATCTACGTGAACCAGATGTAACTGGGAAAATCAGCTGGGAAATTGAAGAGCTTTTAAATTGCATATTAGTGAATCTAGTTCTCAAAACAGGAGAAATTACTTGGGTTAAAACCATGAAATCATGGAAAGATACATTCACACAGGACACGCAGATAAATATATCTGTTATCATGCCAGGAACTGAGCACCCATTTAGGGAGTATTTAGGGAGCAGAAATTGGAATCATACCCTATATTCTTCAGTTACAAAGCTTTTTGCCATCCCATTAAACCAAAGGCAATGTGCTGTGAGTCAGCAGTTTGTTAGCAATTACTTACTCTATGCTTTTGTTCTTTCATGTTTCCATAATGCTGGTTTTTACTTGTTTGAATGTATTCTACATTCAAAATTATTTTAAAAGTACTGTAAATTGGTAGCAATGATCTTTAAGGACATAGAGAGAAACTCATTTCAAGCACTATGTTTCTTGAATCCAAGATACTTAGGACACAGGCAGACTTGATGGAATTTCCCACATGGAAGCCTTTCTCTCTTTAATTCTTTTTTTCTTAATACTTCTGTTTTATGGAGTCAGAATTTAATAAATGGAAGGTATCAGAGAGTATTTTATAAATTATTCATAGTTACTACCAAAATTACATCACAGTTTTCCTATTTCTACATGCTCTCTTTCCTATACTTGTATTTTTCTTTAAAATAAATACCTAGAAAACCTTTGATTTTTCTCACAGAATTCCAGCTCCAGTATTGGCTCTTGTCCTGACAGACTAGGTACTGCAAGTTCAGAGCTGCTTCTGGCACAAAACTTCTCTCTGGTAAAACCTTGAACAGGAATATGCCTGTGTTTGGCCAGTATTGGAAAGTCAACATCACTGAAAAAAAAATAAAATTGTTACCTCTTGTACTTCTGGTGATGAGAGTTCGCCCTTCGTGTCCTTTCCTAGATAAAGCACACTTAATTCTTCAGAGGAAAATCCTGATCCTTTACTCCAGCTGCCTGAATTTTTTGCTCTGTCTCCCCTTTGCCTCAGTTGATTTTCATCCTGAAATTAATCTGTGGATTAGAGGGGCTTTCTTTTGCCTTTTTAGGGGGCGTACAAATTAAAGGGGGAAAACCAATAAACTATAAATTTCATTTAAAGTGTGACTCTCCAGACAAGAGCTAGAAGAGAGGATCATTTCGAGTCTCTGATTTTACCCAAGGATAGAACTTTTCCCCAACAGACATGCAGCAAACGAAGGCATTTTATTGATCTATTCAAAAATTAAGCAAGAATTCTTACATAGGAATTAACAGGGAAATTTTGGATGGGAAATTGTGATACCAGAATTACAATTGTGATTGAAACAGAACTGAAAAACTCACAAAACACAAAGAAATAGGGTAAATATATGATGTAGTAGCAAAAATATGTCCGTAGTAGAGCCACTCCATACTTAGTCCCATCCACTTCTAATAATTACTACATATTACACACAGCAAGGAAAAACACAAAATAAGGATCAAAGCTATCAATTCATACTCTGAATCCATGATAATGTTCTATATGCAGAACATGTTTTTTTGCTCTTTTGTGCAAATAATACCAAAACAGTTGACATCATTCATAAATATTTACATTTAAAAAATCCAAGTTCACCAAGGACTGCCACATTTACCTGCGTGCACTACAGCATGTCAGCCAGAATTCCTGCAAAATTTTTATTTTAAAAGCATGAGTAAAAGAATCTCAATTTTAAAAGGCTCCAAGTGATAATTTACCCTTGCTGAAAATATTTTTACTTTTGGTTCTACCTCAGAACTTTGTAACCCTCTGGAAATTGACCAACATATCCCACCCTGTTCTGCTAGAGACCATCTTCTCCTGCACATCCATCCCTCCCTTCATCTCTCTACACAGTTCTACTGTTCCAAAACAAATAAAGAAATCCATTACCTGTTTGCTGCATTCTGTGTCAGTAAATATGCTCAGTTTATCATCATCTTCAAAACCCTCACTTGTATTCTCTGCCTCAGCAATAGGGACACAAACAAATACGTTGGGGTTTCTAACAAAATCTTCAAGACCTGGGCATTTGTCCCCGTTTTTCTCAATCCATTCATTATTGTAATTCTCTTTGCAACTTATTGTCTCTTCACTCTTGAACCCAAGTGAATTCTGTGCAGTCAATTTGATTTTCTTCTTGTGCACTTTCTTTATCTGCCGGAGCTTCCTACAGCAGGCATCCCACGTCATGCTCTTGACAAGGTGGAATCCCTTGCGGATCCGAGCGAAGGCAATCCGAAGATTGTTCATCTCTCCATCATCCTCTGCTATCTGCAGACTGTCAGCACTAAAAGAACTCAGCAGCAGCGCAATGAAAAGGTTGAAAACCTGAAAGCAATTGAAACAATAATAATAATTAAAAAATTAAAGTCCGGAGACTGGCATTCGAAAATCTGAATTCCAGCTTTGAGGAACACAGGTGCTACCGAAGTTCAGTCTCTCCTGAGCAAACCAAAACAAGGTGATAAGGAAATGACAGCAACTGATCACATTGTGGTTGATTAAATCAACTTATCTATCAGAAATTTCAATGTTCCCATTCCTCTCTCCCCAAAAAATGTAATTTAAACTACAAGAGGAAACAGATCTGCATGCCAAATGTGTTATTTGGCGAAAGCAACTTTTCAAAGGTTAAAGTAGTAACATAGACTCACATCCTGTCAGTTTAACAATTGTCTCTTCACTCAAATTAGAATTAAATCAGGCCTCTGTGGAGTTACTTCCAAAATTCTGTGAGATCAGATTCAGGCCCAGAAATTTCCTCAAATCTCCCACATAATCACAAAAATCAAAACCAAGAGAAGCTTGAATTTCCCTTTTTTAAAATGAGAAACCTTCAAACAATTTTTAAACCTCCACTTCTTTTTGTTTGTTTGCTTTTAAGGAAATGTGAGAATTTAAATTTTTCACTAGTATTTTGGTTTCCAATGGGATCCGTGTATCTTAACTTTTATCATGGCAGAACTGGGCAGATAACACCCCTGAGCCATCCAAAGACCACAGGCAGTGGAGAATATCAGCTCTCCAGAGATCAATTCATCCCATCTGTCTTAGTAATTGACTTTAGGCTGGAATAAATCTCAGTCCAAGATACCTCTCTCTGCTTCATTGGACCATAAGAAAGCCTGGACAAAAAGTGAGGCTTAACGCTTCATTGCTTGACAGTTAACATTGTGTGATATAAATCTCACTCAGCATTTCATAACTGACATCAATCCTTGCACTGTGGAACAGGCCACATGTTTAGGATTCAGCCACAGAGCAGAGATTTCCCATAAAGGTCTGTCCAGAGTTAAATATGTTCAGAATTTTTTTTACAATTAAGAGAAGTTTGGCATATGAATGAAGAACATGAGGAACAAAGTTACTAAAAGAAGATATTTATGATTTGGGCATCCAGAAAGGACAGCACAGGACCAAGGAAGGCAGGCTGTCCCTTATGTCCCAGCAGAATGTGTTGAGGCTGTGTAGGTTATGCTATTGCAAAATCCAGCTCTTGAATATAAATGTACTTTGAGATGCCTAAAAATAATCCTGATTTTTGTGGTAGCACTAGATTCTGCCATTTGCTGATAAAGAATTCAGTACTTGCATGAGGTCTTAAATGAAATAGAATTGATTTAGAGAGGGACTTAAGCACTTGGCCTAATTAATTCAAGCAGGTAAGCCATAAGCCTCACTGATTATTTACGTCCAAATCCCAAGATGTGAAGAAACATAGCTGCCTGTAGCGTATTTACTGCAAAGGTATTTCTTGTCACACTGCCATGTGAAAAGGTCAAGTGATGCTGTGTGCAAAGTTCACAAAATGGGAAAATACAGACAGTGGCTCAAAGGTGAAAGGAAAAAGAGGATTTTGCAGACTATAACCTACATAGGTAACTTTTCCACCTGTTTTTTTTTTTCCTTTTGCTGTCAGAACAGCCATTAACTGGAGTTCACCACAGACAGGATGAAGAGCAGAACACATTGCAAAACTTACCACTAAATTTCCTATCACCATGACCAGCAGAAAGACAACAAGGCACAGTGGTGGTTCAGCAACCACCATGCAGTCCCACATGGTCTCAATCCATTCTCCACACAGAATTCGGAAAATGACGAGGAATGAATGGAAAAAGTCCTTCATGTGCCAGCGTACCTCGCAGCCTTTGCTTAATTTAGTGCAGTTGAGCGCATAATTTCTCCCAAAAAGTTGCACCCCTACTATAGCAAAAATGAAAATGATGATTGCCAGGACGAGGGTCAGATTACTCAGTGCTCCCAGGGAGTTACAAATTATTTTAATTAGAGTGTTTAAAGTTGGCCAGGACTTTGCCAGTTTGAAGACCCTCAGCTGTGTAGCAACATAAAACATAGTGTTAGACATCAGTAGAGATAACTCATCTTTGCACCATGCAAATCTTACAACAATCAAATTACTGATATTCTCAACTATTCCAGCAATGCAGCATTTGTGGCACATTTTTAAAGTATTTATAGGTATTTTTTTCTTTTGACTGGGCAACATTGCAAACAAACTAATCACCTTGTAAAGGACCAAACTAAATTTAGACCCTGATAAATGCTTGGCCCACACAGGCAGGTGTCCATGCAATGCTCTTGATGTTGATTATGATGCCTAATTTACATGTAAAATAAAGGACCAAAAGCTCAGGGACTGCTGCTGTAGCACTATGAAAACAGTCTATATTTTGATGAAGCAATTTAAATCAGTCCTCAGTATATGAAGTAGATACCTTAACATAATTTCACGTCTCTCTTTAAATATTGTTTATTTCTCTTTGTACTCTGACACTTTTTTCCTAATTTCCCATGCTAATTTTTAATTATTTGAATCAGCTTTATAACATATCCATTCTGGAATATTTTTTTCTTTGAATATTTCTCAGTGAATCCAAAAGAAATATACTTCTTAAACTCTGACTCTAACATCACAAGGAGTTTGAGTGTGTTTCTTAAAGCCAAGGCAAGGAAATAAAAAAAATTGGGATAAAGAAAAAAAAAATTCTTGCCTCCTAACTATAAAAGTATTTTCTATTAAATTCACAAGATAAAGTTTCATACAACTGAGCATGCATGAAGCATTACCAGTCTGAAGGATCGTAAAACTGACAGGGTTCCTCCTTTTTGCCTTTCTTTACTGCTTTTGTCTCTGGGGAAACTCAGTTCAACTAAACTCAGTGTGACAATGACACTGTCAAAAATATTCCAGGGCTGCTGAAAATAGTAATAGGGATCTAGAGCGATGATTTTTAAGACCATTTCTGCAGTGAAGATTCCTGTAAAAACCTGTGACAAAGAAACAGTAGCATCAGCCTGAAAGTAGCCATGAAATTATTTTAACTCTAGGTCATGTTCCCTCAAACAACATTCCTGGACAAGTTAATAAAACCCATGTTTATGAAGTCCCAATGCACTTTTAATTAAGATGGGTGGATTGTTTTCTGCCTTCTCAGGAGCTTGCCAAAGTGTATAAAAAAACCTGGGAATCTTCTATATTAGAAATAAAGTTTATAAATGCAGGGTTTTCTAATTTTTAATTTTTACTATTACTTTTCATGTTCCAAGTAAAAACACACATCAACCAGTTAATTAATCCTATAAAAAGCCATGTAGCTGAGAATTTGCTTACCAAGTTGCCTATTTTAAGCATGACTGTAAAACCAGATGACATGTTATTGTGCTCCAGTGCCATGAACAAAGTGTTCATCACAATGCAAACCGTGATGGTGAGATCAAAAAAAGGATCCTTTATGAAAGCAGACACTTTTTCCTTGATCCTCAACCAAAGTGGGCAACAGTCCCAGATTAGATACTTTAAAGCAAAGTTCTTCAGGCATGGTGGGCATTTCTGCTGTGCTTCTTCACGTTCTAAATGAAGAAGAAAATCCTTCTGTCATTAATTATCACTGAGCAAGATGGTGAAATAACAAGTTCAAGCATTCAAAAGACCAGAGAGGATAAAGGAAATCTCTCATCTCTCACAGAGTCTCCCTGCACTGTTGCTGTAGGACACGAAATGAATGACGCACACCATCAGGTCGTCAGGGCAAAAAAGAGGGAAGTTTATTTCCTTACTTCGATTTATATAGATTTTGGACAATGACCAGGGATTGGACAATGAGGTTGACACCTCTCCCACCACACTGGTCAAACTAGAAGTCCATCAATTGTCCCTCTTCCATAGAGGAATGATAAACAAGAGGAACAGTTTACAATAACATTACTTTTATTTACATGAAAATCTGTGAGAAACTCCACTACAAAAATGCAAACATCACAAGGCTGAAAAAGATCAGGGCAACACTGCACTTTTTACCATTCATGTGGTTCTTACATCAGCTGATAAATGTGAAAATAAAAATTCAGAGAAAATTGGATTCCACATTCTTTTGTGAGCACTTCCTTCAAAAGCCTTTGGAAAAGCTTTTATTTATCTCAGACTGGTACTACAATCATCTGACAAAGCAGATATTTGTGATGCAGAGGCCCCACCACCTCTTCTCATGCTTTTGCAGGGCAACAGAGCAGCTACAGCCCTTCCCACCTTGTCCTCACAAGGGTGTCTGGGACCGTGTCTATGTCACACCCAACAACTTTTTGTCTCCCTTGACTCTCAAGGCAGCTTAAAGAATCAATGGTAGACATGGCAATTCTGACTCTGGCAATCCAAATTGCATGAAATTTGGCCTTTGGCCTTTTCTGTGGGAAGGGTCCCACCCACCATTTCCCAGCTGATGCAAGTTCAACACATCTCCATTTTCCACAAGTAGAATTTGGGACAGAAGCTGCTTTGTCTTTGTCATTTTCATCTTTTTAATCAAATCTAAATCTCATAGCTTTTCTTTCTTCACCATTAATATTAATGAGCCCAAATACTTTTGACCCAGCTTAAGTCCTGTGCAAATGCATTGACCAATGGGAGCTACCTTTAAGTACAAGCACAGTAGGAATTACTCATCTGGTTTTCAAGGACCTGGAAGCTTTTCAAAAATAGATGAGCTGGATCTGACTCATATCCTTTTCTTAATTGGGCCTGTTCTTATTTCTTCCCTCTATTTAATTTTCATTTTTCTCCCCCAGGCTCAACACCTACATCTGCACTGTACAACATTTATTCCACAGTGACCACTTTGACTCAATCCTCACTCCAGGTCTAGCTCGTGTCTTCCACTAGAGCCAAAAGTCCTGTTCCACCCCAGTTCACAGCTGAAACTGTGCCACAAAACCCAGATCTCTGAAGAATTACACTGTAAGACAAACCTCAACTGGATGTGCTGCAACCGTGATTCTCCCAGGAAAAAATCTTTTTAAAAATTAAGAAAAGGGACCTTCCTGCCACAGGTACCCCTCTGTTC
Organism: Trochalopteron elliotii; assembly: GCA_024734555.1. Classification (NCBI taxonomy): domain Eukaryota; kingdom Metazoa; phylum Chordata; class Aves; order Passeriformes; family Leiothrichidae; genus Trochalopteron; species Trochalopteron elliotii. The sequence continues at coordinate 226,004 of JANPWX010000037.1, forward strand.
AGTCCCATACTTGTGGTCCAAGAACTGGTGGTAGAGCTCCTCAAAAGGGCCAAAAGAAAACAAAAGTTCATCATCCTGAATAACTTGGACTGAAATTTTTCAGCAAGATCTGCAACAAAACTATCAGTCATCAAAATAACTGTCGCTGATTAACTCCCACCAAAAATTCACATGGAAAGGTAAATTAAAGGAATAAAATTGTGACATTAAGTATTCAATATCCAAGAATTGCCACAACTAATTTTAGTTGCATAATCTTATTAATTGTTGAATTCTGTATGCCTGTGAATCTTCTGAATTCTGCCACTGACACAACAGAAATCAGGGGATCAGGAAGAGAAAACAGTGTCCCAGTCCTGCAGGTCAGATAATCAGAAATATCTTCCACCCACTCTCACCCCAACCCCCTTCACTCTCTGTCCTACAAAACGAGTTTTTACAATAGGCAAAGGATGTGTTCCAGCACATAGAGACTGTATAACACCTTCTTTCTAAAATAAGTCCAAATTAACAATGAAATTCCTAACTACACGCCTACAAATCTCTGCTAACCTTTAAGAAATATGTTTTGTTCTTTCATGGTAGCACTACTTTAGGGTTGAAATAAACTTAATGAGGAACCACTTACCCTCCAAGACACTGGTAATTATGCTGACTACACTTGCTGCCCTTTGTCTCTGAAGAGCCTCATTAAAGTACTCCACTGACAGATGAGGAGGTAAATGCATCATGCTGCTCTCATCATGCACAGCTGGCTGCTCAGAGAAGTAAACACGATTAGGGAGATACCACAGGAGTGAAATGAGCCAGGATGTGATGATGGGTAGCTGTGAGAGTTAATAGGAATGATGACGTACAGCCAAATAAATGTATGTTTTTACAAGATGTAATTGTTGGTGAGATTGAAGGTCCTACTCTGTCGTGGGGCTGCAATGAATGGATCCTGCAGGCATGTAACGTGGGGCAAGCACAGTCTTGGAAATGAGTGTATGAGGGGAAGTAAGCCTAGGAATTACTCAAGAGACTAATGGAATAGGAGAGAGGTGAAGGATAAATAGGGCAAATTGGGGAACTTAAAGGCAAAGCTGCTGCATGATGCTAAAGGGGCTATGAAAAAAAAATATCACAGGGATTATTTAAAATTACACCCCTGGGCAGCATTTATGATGAAAACGCTCTTGGGTGACTTGCAATTTCAACACTAGGAACCTTTCAAACTATGTTAGTACAATTAATGAATAGCAGAAACATAAGGTTTACAACAGGAAAGCCAAAATCTAATTTTCAGGGAGTATCAGACTATTAAAAACCAGTTTCTATAGACAACTGAAAAGTTCCCACATCAGTATGTTTGAGTTCATATCATTGTTTGCCATTAAGGTGAAACTCTTAAAACAACAAAAAAACCCCAACCCCGCCATTGATTGACAAACCACTATATAAAGCATGCCTTTAAAATATATGAAAAATATGCATTTTTCCTTACCAGATCCCCCTTTCCCGAGCTTTCCATGACTGGTGGCAGCGTGGCTCCCTCAGAGGACACCGGCTCCTGGCTGTGCACCCTGATGCTCCCTCCTCTCATCCCCAAACCCCCCCCGAGGTGTTCGTCCGCGTTGTCGCCCTTGGCGCTCCGCGCGCAGTTCGGGGTGGCGGGGTGGGAGCTGTGGCCCCGCTGGCTTTGCAGGCTGGGCCTTCTTCCCATCTGTGCCCCCGACAGGGACCGGCACCGGGGTTTGTGGGTGTCCTTGTCACCAAAATCCCCTCTGGAACCAGCCTCGGTGGCGGGGATTTGGAAGTTGAACACGCTCCCGTGGCTCAGCCGGCGCGTGGCCTGCCCACGCAGGCCCAGGAGAGACTGGAAGCCCAGGGGAAGCAAAACAGAGGGAACAGCAAAATATCATAGAGAAAGTCTGGGGAAGCTGTAAATTATGAGAGCTTCATAAGGTTTACGGTCAGCCACTGCTAGTCCAAAACTCTCATTTGATTTAGATTTTTTTGGGAAGGATTATGTTTAGATTCTCAACGGCAGATACTGAAACTTATGAGCTGTACCAGCTATTTTTGAGATATGCTTTATATGGAAGTATAAAAGTTTAAGTTTGAATTTTTTAAGTATGAAATTTTTCACAGAGAATGACAGTATGAAATTTTAAGTATGAATTTTTAAGTATGAAATTTTTCACAGAGAATGACGGTATAAAAGCTAAGTTCTGACAGTCATTCACTTCTTTTTATTTCTCATTGTTATAGAAAATTTAGTTGACTATTTTAACTTTGCTTTCATCCTTCATTTATAATACGTCCTTCTCAAATTAATTTCTACATCTAATTCTTTTTTATCCCCAAATTTGTTTCTTTTAAAGACTTAAAAATGATCCGTATTTGTAATGGCATTTTGTTTATGCTTTCAAGCCATTAATTTTAAATTAAAGTTAGAAAAGCTGTAAGGATCTCAGATTCAGATAATAGATTACCAACTTTCGTTGACTGTCTGGGAGCTGTGACTTGGGGAGTTCTTCTTCTTCTTCTTCTTCTTCATTATCCTCTCTCCCCAATGACTTATTTCTCTTTCTCCTATTGCTCCTTTCTTTGATTTCTTTGAGTGACAGAGAAGAGGCTTCAAAGGAGCTAAGTGATGGGATATCAATCTCTTTAATACCCAGCGACTGAAATTAAGAGAAAAACATGCATGATATTTTTCTGGATGCTTTGAATAAAAGCAGAAAGAAAGCACTTCTGTGCTCTATATTATTATTTCCTGTTAACAATTTGTGTTTCACAAAACTCGTTAAAAATCTCAAATAAATGATAATGCAAAAAAAAAGAGGAGAGAGTTTCCCCAACATATGGAGCACTGAACAATTTGCTATCTGCAGTGTGTTATATGATCACATGTACTGGGCCTGCCAGAGGCAAAATAATCACATTATAGCTTCTACTCCTCCATATGGCAAATTTACTTACAATAAAAATGCTCAGTTTAAAAATAATGCAGTAGAATATATCCTTTCCCCAAAATAAATGTTCAAACCATAATAAAATTCTTTCTTTTCTTTGGGGATCCTTGGAACTATATTCACAGTGAGGATGATTTTCCTTTCCATGCTGAATGTAGGGTGATATTTTAAAAATACAAGAGTATCTTGTTCCAGAAACTTCTATGCTGTTTAAGTTACTAAGAGACTTTTCATTCAACTACAATAGGTTTTTGCTCAGATGTTAATCCAGCAGAATTACTATATGTTTCTTTGCTCAGCAGCCCAAAATAGAATAAAAAAGAATTTTAAAAAACAACATTTTCTTTTGGAAGCTGCTGGTTGATGGAATTTTATGTTTTGCAGATTTAAAAATACAGCTTTTCTTAAAGTATTTAAGCTTATTTTTCATAAAGTCTTTAATGCTTTTTATCCAGAATAAAAGTCATTGTTTCACAGGAAACATACACAGCTGAACGAGGAGTTGTTCTGCAGTTCCAGGAATCACTAATTTCCGTAAGTTATCGCTCGCTCCTGTTTCCATGAGTGGTTTTTATATACAGCTGTACACAGGGAGTGATGCCTTTCCTTATGTCTGGATGGGGCTCTGAGCAGCCTGGTCTAGTGGAAGGTGTCCCTGGCCATGGCAGGAGCTTGGAATGAAATGATCTTTAAGGTCCCTTCCAATATAAGCAATGCTACGTGACCAAAAATAGAACAATGAGACAAACACTGGCAAGCAAATAATTTACCTACCTCTTGATCCTTCTGCAGTAATTCCATGGCTTCCCGAAATATCCTTTCCTTTGCCTCGGTTTCAGCAATGGTGGCCTTGTTCTGGTCCTCATATGCCATTGTTACTACAGCCAGAATCAAGTTGACTAGATAAAATGAGCCCAGAAAGATGACCATCATGAAGAAGACTACATACACCTTCCCAGAAGCTCTGAGGGTCTGCAAGCAACACACCCCAGAGATAAACATTACCACAAAACATACCAAGCAGGCTTTTAAGGTGTCTCTGAAATTCTTTAAAAGCACTGAGCTTCCCAGACACAGTGCTTCAGGAAGCTTAAATGGAACTAGAAATTTCCTTGCTATTCTTCTCTGTCTTCCTGCCTCCTCCTATACCCTCACATGTGAATCATTGATTGTACATCCCATGAAGACAACTGAGGAGGCATTTTTTCATTTTTGAAGGACGGTACAGAGCCCTTTTAGGACTTTTTTTTCCAAGAGCAGGGTGAAAGGGCTGGGAAGCACTTCAGCATCCCTTCTCTAGGAGTCACAGGCAGAAGGGAAGATGTGGGCTTGCTGACTTACAGCTGCTGCTTTTATTTGAGGTTTCTTGTCCTCTCTACACATTTTCTGCTTCAACTAATGAAGACCAGTTCTGAACCATGCACAAAACTGGTACCTGTTGGTACAGACGCTCCCAGTAGTCCTGGGTCATCAGGCGGAATAAGGAAAGAAAAGCCCAGCCGAATGTGTCAAAACTGGTGAAATCATAATCAGGATTTGGCCCAATTTTACAGCATTTATAGCCAGGAGGACATACCCTAGAATTAATAACAAAAAGTGGAGCTCTTATAAATGTGCAGATTTCAAGGAATACTTCAACTTTATTTAAGAGTTCTGATTATGTTTCAGCTCTGCAGTTCGTTAGATTGCAAAACAATTTTCTACTCCAGGTAGTACTGTCTGGAAGGAGGGATGGAAAAAGCAGCGCCCACAATCCAGAAACAAAGGAAGAAGATGGGCTGGAGTAGACTACCATCCCAGGACAGGCCCCTCATCACCAGTCCTCACCCCCTGCCCCTCACTGCAAAGCAGCCACATCTCCCTCTTTGCCCAAACCTGCCCTCCAAAATATGTATGCTGTTTTTCCAGTTTAATGCTCATGACCCTTCACAGAGAGGAGTGTCTGTCCTGTGCTGTATCCCAGATCTTTCACATTTTCAGTTCTCTCACACAGCCATGGGAGAGAGGAAGACAACACTTCCGGAAAGTCTAAAAGACTTATGAGATTGGAATAAGCCAACTGCAAGTTCATACTCCATTCCCTACAAGACTTCACTTATCTGCTTGCTATACTTTGTTTTCTGTGTTCTTGTTTCTGCATTCAAGGAAAGCTTGGAATTTCTGCTTTTTTCTCACATGACTGAGCAAACATAGGAACACTGGGGCAGAGAAAACTTCCAAGGAAGAAATAATCTTAAGCGGACTCACCCAGCACCAGGACCACACAGCAAAATATCTCTAGTACCACTTTTCCTAGCAAAATCATCTATTAAAAAGAAAAAGGGGAAAAAAATTAAACCCAGAGTACTTTCTAGCCTGAATCCTCTATCATTTAATATGAGTAGTGATGAGTAACCAGTGACCTGTAAGAGCAAGTGCACAGGTTTCCCCTGCTCACAATGACTGCACCAGATTGCAGGGTGCCCTGGCCTCATTTATAAACATGCATATGGTGTAGCAAAAATTTCAGACTGAAGGTAGTCCTTTAATGCAGAATTTTTAAATATATTATCACTTTGGCTACGCCTGTATGAAGGGAAGGAAGAATTGGATGACATAGACTCAAACAAAGTCACAGAATCCCAGAGTGGTTTGGGTTGGAAGGGACTTTAAAACTCATCTCATTCCAACCCCCTGCCATGGGCAGGGACACCTGCCCCATTCCAGGTTACTCCAAGCCCTGTCCAACCTGGCCTGGGACACCTCCAGGGATCCAGGGGCAGCCACAGCTTCTCTGGGCAACCAGGGCCTCACCACTCTGTGATTAAATAATTTCTCCCTAAAATATAATCTAAATGTTAAACCAATCCAATATTTGGTAAATGTTGGCACAAACTGGCAGAGCTCTGGCCCATAGCAATTACCTCTTTCCAAGACTCTGTGCAAACATTGCTAGGAGTAGCATAGACCAGTTCTGTTATCAATGAGCAATAAGAACAAAGTCTGGTTCTGAGAGGGAAGAAAGGGAAGTTTGATTGTGTGAATATCCCCTGCTGAGCCAAACAGCAGCTCCTAACCCTGCTTAGCTGAGAAATGCAGATTTGTCCATTAGGATGCTGGAGCTGTGCCCTTTTTGAACTCTTCCCCTATTTCACTTTGGCATTAGTTACTCTGTTATCAGCAGAATCAAAGTAAAAGCTTTAGCTAATAGCTAATTATCTCCATTAAGATCTGGATTTATTATCCTAGAGGTAAGGGAGGTCTCATGTCTCCCTGGTGCTTCTCAAACCTCTCCTGTGCTCATCAGATCAGTTAGCATGATTCAGAGCCACCAGGAACCTTTGACATCAGCTCTGCCATAACATGTAAAAACCCCATCAAAGAATGAATTCCTATCTGGGCTACTTTCCAGTGAAATTTTGCTCAGCTCCACTCCTGCAAACTGAAAAAAAAAAGTTTTTAAAGAAGATTCAGTGACTGGATTTCAGAGCATCATAGTAGCATAGTTCTCTATGTGGGAGATGGGAACTTCCCACAAAATCAGGAGGAAAGCAGTCTAAAATATATATATAAAAATAGTTTTATAGAAAACTGGGCTTATAGGGCTGTACATCCTAAATCCTATAAGAAAGTCATCTTCCATGCATTAAACCTGACTGGGCATTTTCCTCTTGGCATAGGATTTGAGCAACACGAATGTTGTGAAGAAATACAGATTTTTATATTTTTTGAGCTCTGTCTTCTCCACACCATTGCCTTTGTGCAGCTTCAATGTTCTGCATACACTAAAATATACATCCTTCTACTTCTTGTTCTTCAGCACAGAAAATCAGCATTTTTAGCCCAACTTTGTCACACCCATGGGCTCTGCTACAGTGTTCTAGTCACTGATTGGTTCCTTTTCAAGTTTTGCTTTCAATTATGATTTTTACAGCATTCTGTAAATGCTGTAAACGTAAATTTCTTGCTTCTTATGTGTGGTCTTTTGGTAGGAACAAGAAAAAAAAGGTTTTCCTCAAAAATCTTTTCTACGCTTTCTTCTCCTGGACTTTGGGGTTGTTGAAGAAAACTTGTCAGAACAAATCTCCCACAGAGAGTGTGGACAAACAGCAATTCTGGGTAAACTTTCATGTATTTTGAGAGTTCCCCTGGGAAAATTCTTCTCTTCCTGTGCAACTGCTGCTATGTCTGAACTCACTGGGAAAAATTTTCTTCAGTGATGAAGGTTTCTTCATATCTCTGGCACAGACTTTGATAATTTTAAGTCTTTTTTTCACGTATACTGAGGCTTCTCCTTTAACAAAAAGCTTTACTTTGCTCTTCTGAATTGCATCTTACAGTTGTTCCTCTGAGAATGCTTTGATGCATTTTCAGATCTCTGCTCCATGGTTCCATCTCCAGCCTCAGCCAAGGTACAAACATGAAACATATGTATTGTATATGTCTTATACAAGACATAAAATAAGATATATTTGATGTCAAGAAGAAAGTAATTTGACTTTTCAACAAATTCCTCTATTTTAAGCTGAGGAGCAGTTCTCACTGAGCAGGAAAATGAAGATGCATGGGCTCTTCAGCCTGTAGTAAAAGGTGAACTTTGGGGAATTACAACAGAGAACGAGCTAATGCATGTTTCAGTTATTGTCATATCATTCAGGGAAACAGATCTGGATGTTACTGGAAAATTTGGGAGTGCTTTTTCTTATAATGCAGGGAAGGAGTGCATTCCTGGATGCCTGTGAGCTGCTCTGGCAATCAGAAGGCCATTATCAGGTAGTTACTCATCAAAATATCAGTCAAAACATCAACATCATTCACAGCAGTGGTTATTTATACATGTGTGCATAGGTGTCTATAGCATCATCTAAAGAAGAATTAAGGAAAAAAAATTACCTGAATCATTAACAAACTTATCATAATTTTCCCACGTTTTATTACAAAACTCTGTAGTGTTCCTGATACACTTTTGCCTGAGATTGCCCTTAAAAATCTGGAGGCCTATGAGGGCAAAAACACTCAGGCAGAAAACAGTCAGGATCATCACATCAGCAAGTTTCTTAACAGACTGGATAAGTGCCCCTACAATGATCTTGAGGCCTAAAAAGACAATGTAAAAAGGAAAAACAGGATGAAAAACTGAGATTCAAATATCATACTTGATTAGAGTTAAAACCATGTATAAAAGCCAAAGCATAAGAATTACAGGACAATATGTATTTGCAATACAAGTATATTTAGGATGAGAGTGACTAATATGAGAAAAATATTTTTTCCTCCTTTCTCTGACCCTACAATTTTTAGATGTTCCTTTAATCCCTGAAAAATATTCACTCAAAAATGATGAACCAGAGATTATCTAGTCTTCTTTATCCATGAAAAGTAATATGCATGATTCAAATGATACTTCCAACACTGGTAATTTGTGAAGATAATATCCAATCTGAACCTCTCCTGGCATGGATTGATGATGTAAGATCATTAGTGATAAAGTCCCTTCAATATTCAGAATTATTTATGTGGAACCATAACACACACATCAGCCAAAGGAATTACAAACTGTGAACAGTATCTTTAAAAGCATAATGAAAATAAACTATATTCAATATTCTTTCTAACACTTGATTCATTCTGACTGGGACAGATGAACTGAGACTCTTTTTGTGTGCAAAATTCAGCTGTGTCTGCAACTTGTGAAAGATACAGGGGAAAAAAAAAAAAAGCAAAAGCCAATGTTCTGAATGAAGCAAAGAATGAGTTGTAGGTAGGAGAAAATACTCAGCAAGTAAGATTTCTTACCTGGGACTACTGAAATGGTTTTTAAAGCTCTGAGAACCCTGAAGGTCCGAAGGACTGACACATTCCCCAGTTTACTACTAAATGCTCCCACATACCTGTAAAGAGCAGATGTGAAATACCAAGTGGTTGAACAGAGTTAACAGGGCAGTTATTTACACTGGTCATTCTTGGATGTCAATCTTTCCAAGTGTATTTTAAGTATTAAAAAAACCTACATATCAAGGATTTGTCTGAAGATTTGTGAAATAGAAATGCATTTCTTCATTATTGGAGTTTCCCTCTGAGGTGGCTCCTGGCTTGTGCACCTCTGCTTTTGTGTGAGCATCTTTAAACATCATTCATTTAAAATACAAAGGTGCCACTCAAAATCATGAATTTACAAATGCTGGCTAAGCTGGTTTGGTCTCCCTTCTGTAGCTGCATTTAACCAGTATATAGAAGCTTGCTAATTACCAGAAAATTAGGCTTTAACTATGATTTTTGGAGATAGAGTCATAATTTAATCCACTATCCTGGTATCTATACCCATCACCCTAAGTGCAAAATTATACTTTCATTCATGGGGTCAGCAAGTCTGTATTTGTGACCAGCTCTTACATTTCACCAGTCTAAATACATCCATTCACATATACCCACCACTGGGAATATCTTGCACTGCACAGCTGTATTCCCTTCTTGAAAGATTAAAACATTATTGTAATAGAGTGAGTGCTATACCAGGAGAAAAGTCAAGGTTCTAGACAGTTTCAGGTGCAATTAGGAGCCACAGGCTGGTTTTTAAACCACAGACAGCCTTTTGCACCACAGCAATGAGAACTTCCAGCACATATTTTATATGTTCCATATAAATCCATAACTTATTTGTTCCATTATTATCTGTAATCCATATTTTATCTGTTCCCACTCACGCCATGACGATGACGGTGAAATCCAGCCAGTTCCAGGGGTCCCGAAGGAAAGTGAATTCATTCAGGCAGAATCCTGTTGCCAGTATTTTTATCAATGATTCAAAAGTGTAAATGCCAGTGAAAGTAAATCTAAGGAGGGGAGAAAAGAGCCAAAGGGAAAGAGCAGTGTGAGCACTCAATGGAAGAGGCACAGCCAGACTATTTAATGTCTTGGCCAGCAAACTCAGACAATGCTGGAGAGAACTAACAGATTTCTGTTGGATTTCAGTGCATTCCACCAATATCTGGTTCACATGGAGCTGGAAGCAGCAGCTGACTGCAACCTAGACGTGGCTATTAATGTGCAAGCCATGACAGACATTTTGGCATTCAACCATTTTTTCCAAATTCTTTCATGTGAGTCCCCATAATTTCAGAAACACCAAACTCTCAGTTACTAGCTAAAATAAAGTTTCAAATTCGTATCTTCCTCCAGTTTCAAGTGGCCAAGTGAGCGTGTGATGTGCTGTGTTATTTCCTTTGGGCACACAGCAACCATTCTGTGCAGAATATTTAAAACACTTAGAGGAATACAAGAGTAGAGGGTTTTCAATTTAAGATGGCAATTATTCTTATTAACGGAAAATTATCAGTAAAAGCTCTTCTGGACTTAACTGAGTGCACTTATAATTTCAAGAAGGCAGTGATATCCCTACAGAATTCAAAAGGCTTTCATCTGGTAGTCAGCAAATGCACTGAGAAATTATATGGATGTAGTGCTTCCTTTTTTATTTGGAAAGAAGTATTCTGAAATGATTCTTGAAATGCATTTGAATGGTAGTTGATGTCAACAGCAGATACAACTCTGATCCAACCTTTAACTCTCTCATAGGTAGAGAAGCACCTCAACATCTTCTGGAGATGTATATTTTAATACCATGCACAGTCTTATTCCTGTTTGCATGAAAGTTTGCCATTCCAAGCTGTTTCAGTGTCATTTAACGTGATACAGTAAAAAATAATTTTAAAGCTGTTTTTAGTACTAAGTATTTGGGAATCTTCCCCCTTGTATTAGGTGTTAGAATTTCCAGTATTCATATTCTAGCGTTTTTGCCAAAGTGAAAAAGTGACACCTGAAATAGTCTCTTAAGAAACAAACCCTGGCATTACACATTTCAAGACTGACTACAAAAACATGGATTTATTGTGATTTAACATTACAGGTGTTGGCAGCACTGAAGATAAAAGCTTTACATTCTAACAGCACTCTGCAGGCCAAGTGCTTCTGACTGAACATTTTATTAGAAAAACTCAGCATTTCAATATAATTAGCCAGAATTTTGAAAGACAGCAACTCCCATGTGCTCAATCTGTATCAGTAACAACAGGAAATACATCTTGATAGAGAGCAAATAATTACTGAGTAACTTCAGAAAGTGAGAAAACTGGAGCAGCAGAACAGACACAAAGCCAGTTCAATAGCGGAACTTAATCTACACTTTCTCCTATAACACCAAAATTATTGTACATATTGGGTTTAAAGACAAAAGTGCTTCCTCAAATAAAATCTAAATTTAAAACCCCCCTTAAGACAAGCAACTTTCTTTTTAAATTTCCTACAAACTATCTGCAGTGAAAGTGGCAAGTCTCAGTAACTCAGTAAAACTACATAAATAAAAAATAAACATACCCACAGATACTTACTCAACATATGTGTTCCATGAAGATGATGAAGACTTGGATGACTCAGTCAGAGCCATGAATACACAATTAGTTAAAATGGTGCACATGATAAACCAGGTGAACAATGTAAATCATGGGAGTGAAGGCAAAGAATACAACATGGATTCAGAAAAGTAATGAAATATTGCATCAGCCACTGGCATATTAGCTGGCTTTTTGTTTAAAGCACACGTAAGAGCAGCATGCACAGGTATTCACTGATTTTGAACCATGTTAGATGACAACACACTACAGCTGTTATTCATTGCTTCTGTATTGACTACAGATCTGCTCTAAGCATTGCAAGCCTGGAAAAAGGACCCTCAACCACTCTAGGATTTGGTGGGAGGATGTAATTTAGTTTCATTTTATGGCATACAAATTAAACACTTGCCCAAATCACACAGGTGGAGCCCAAACCTGCCTCTGACCTGGCAAAGCTCTTCTATTCCAAAGGACAGCACGAAATCTGACAGGGTGATTGCAAGAGTCTCAAACAACTCTAGATCACAGAATCATAGGATATGCTGAGTTTGAAGGGACCCATCAGGATCATCAAGGCCAACTCTTGGCCCTTTTCAGGACATCCCAAGAGTCACACTGTGTGCCTGAGAGCATTGTTTCAGTGCTTCTTGAACTCTGTCAGGCTGGTGCTGTGACCACTGTCTTGGGGAGCCTGTTCAGTGCCCAGCCACCCCTGGGTGAAAAACCTTGTCCTGATATCCAACCTAAACCTCCCCTAGTTCAACTCCAGCTGTTCCCTCAAGTCCTGTCCCTGGTCACCAGAGCAAACAGATCAAGGTCTGCCCCTCCACTGCCCCTCACAAGGAAGCTGAAGACCACAATGAGCCTCCCCTCAGTCTCCTCTAGGCTGCACAGACCAAATGCCCTCAGCCCCTCCTCACACAGCTTCCCCTCCAGACCATTCACCATCTTCATAGCCCTCCTTTGGATGCTCTCTAACAGATTAATGGGGGTTTTATATTGTGGTGCCCATGTTTAGCCAATTCTAGGGGCTTCCCAGGTGCCATCTGGGACCTGCTGGCCCAGAGAACAGGAGCCTGGGCAGCCACATCAACTGTTGACAGCTAAGCTCAAGCACATGACTCTAGAGCTGGATCTCATGCCTTGTTGTACCACACATAGGGTAGAAGAGTATGGGAAAGACATCTGTCTTTACCATTATCCATCCTCTCCATCCCCACAAAAAAAAAGATTTCTGGCTTTAGCTCTAGGCATGGTCCAGCTGTCAGGAGGAGCTGGGCCACTCACGTGGAAATGCCAGTGTCAGCCACCTTCTGCCCAGAGAAAGCCCCAGATGAGAGGCATCTCCCAGGGATGTCTGCACACTGCTACAATGACAACCTCAGGTCATTGAAGTTACTTCACACCACGGAGGCAGGAGATGGCTGGAAATCTGAAATCCACAGACTCCACTCTGGGTCTGATTCAGCCCCAAAGAACAGCTCAGGTGTCCTTCCCCAGGGCCCAACTGGAGCAATACACTTGTGATTCCCACCCTCCAAATTTGATATCTGAGGTGGGATCTATATTATATTTATATTCCCAAGGCATTCCCTGCAACAGCATTCCTGGAAATACTTTCATATACCACACGTACACTTTTTGAATCTTGTTTCCCAAAGAAACTAAGTTTACATGGGTTTTTTTCTATGTGTTTTCCTGTGGGTGCTTGCCTATCTCAACCTTTTCTCTCAAAACTGTCCAATGGTTGATCAGCATTGGCACACAAGTTGAATTAATTCCCACATTTGGGTAAGCAGAAAATGAAAAAGAGGATAGAGATTTCATCAATCTTCTCACTGGGAAAAGCTTCAGAATGAGATACTTGTTTATGACACATCAGGAAATCAGTATCAGAGCTCAAAACACAAACCTGTAGAAAATCAGGCTAAATAAGCCAAACACTCACAAAATTTATTTCTAAATATCACAAGAATACCAAAACACTAACAATATCTAAGGTGATTCATCATTAGAATCTGTCCGTAGTGATGAAAAGTCCAGATTAACTCAACGCTCCAAAATACAAAAGCACAGGTTTATGTAAGGTTTTAAATTCAAAAAGAGTGAATAAAGCTGATAAAAGGATATGAATGTACTAAAATTTTAATTGCTCTTCTTCGTATTGGATGGAAGGGACTGAAGATCCACAGGGCACGTGTAGCAGTAAATCTGTAGATTGTTTTCTGCTTGTTTAGCACTATGAAAACCTTTTAAAAATAAAGAAACAAGAATTTGTCAGGAAGTTGAACATAGAACATATTTTTGTGCCAAATCCTGTTGTGTCAGTCATGGGCAAGAGCTTGAATTTCACTTTAGCCTGGTTAACTGGAAAGACTGTATAAATTTGCTAACCTTTCATCAGAAACTTTAACTCTCAGGCTGCAAAATACTCCTTAGCACAAACATCTTTTTTCAACCTTGTGATTTGCAAAGAGCCATGCCCAGAACTAATCTTGCTTATGATTATTCTCTTAAAATAGAATGAACCCCTCATTGAGTCAAGATGTACAGGAGGTGTAAGGAAGAACTGCAGCCTTTTTCATTATTTGCTATTTTTGACAGTGATCCCCTAGCTCTTAGACTGTAGAAATTAGTTCAATGTTTAACTTCCTCTCAAGCAAAAAGCACAATTCGCAATGGGTTAGTTTCCTTTTCTCTGTTATTGAAAATCATATTCTTCAATATATCACAACTGGAATATGGAGTTTGAGTCAGGATGGTTGCAAGGATTCATCAGCAATTGTTTTAAAATAATTTTTATGCTTCAGTATCATTTATTATATGTGTAAGTGGAACAAAAGCACTGAGATGGAGTGAAACACATTGTTCAAAACGATGGAATTTACAAAAATGTACAAAATTAAAAATGAAATGTACAAAATTACTAAAACTTCTAATTATTGTAATTTCTTTCTCCACCCCCTTTTCTTCCTTTATCCAGTTTATTTTTCTGCTTCTATTCTGATTCAAATGTTAATCAATTTCGTATTGTTTCAGTCTAAAAATTAAAAGTTAAGCTTTTTTTAAAAAAATATTACAGCACATCACTCAGCTGTGCCAACTGCATGGATTGTTTAAGCTAGAAAGGGATGACAGTTTGTATAAAGGGATGTAAACAAAGCTCTTTGATATATTGCCCACAGAAACTTTTGGCAATACAATCAATTAAATTAAATTTAATTAATTAAAAATAAAACCCAAGTAACTTGGTTGGCTCTAACCTTATGATCTTTGTAGTATGGGTCAAGATCCTCCAGTGGTTCCCCAATGAGCTCTGGAGGAGGATTTCCATAGAGAGCTGGCAACTTCTGGAAAGCTTTTAGGTCAAGCTGAGGACGTTGTTTCTCCTCAGGTTTCTGCTCTGTGGCATTTCTTTGACGAATTTTTTCAGCAGCAATTCTCTTTTTGATCTCTGCCAAGGATTCCTGAGTGAACCTACGGAAGTTGTTGGTACCAGGTAGCAAAAATTCAGCCATTTTTCATGCTTCTCTTCCTGTCACTAATTCTGTCCAAACAACAGAAACAAGTAGAAAGGAGGTCAAGTAAAACTGGTAAGTTATGAAATGAAACAATTGTTTGCCCATGCATGGCTAAGAACATCAACTTTCTAAGCCATCAGCTTCTACAAAGAAGAAAAAAAAAGAAGAAAATTTATGATCAATACCTTTTTCAGAGTTCAGTCTGCTCAATATTTTTTCTAATTATATGCACAGATAGGATATGTGGATATAATATTATTCTATTATAATAATATAATTATTATTATTATTATTATTTATATATTATAATAACATAATAATATAATATAATATAATATAATATTTTTATTATTATTTTATTATATTATTATTATATAATATATAATTATAGAGGTTTATAACTTAAGAGTGTATTTGGAGCACCTCATTTGAGATACACGTTATCCTAAATGCTCCTAGCTGCTCAGAAAAAAAACCCCAAAAAACAAAAAACGAAAAACAAACCCACACACAAAACAAATTACTCTTCTGGTTCAGCCCAATGTTTGGAAATTGGACAGTAAAACACATCAAACTGCAACATCAAATCTGTGGAACCTGTCAGCAACAGGAGGAGCAAGTATTGAATTAACTAATGCAGAAGGGAATACTCAGATGGAAAGTCCATCCTGGTGGAGCCAGCAAAGGAATTAGCAGCATCCAAGAGAATTTGATTTGTGACCCACAGAGTCAGCACTGACTGACATGGAGCACAGAAATGCTTGATCTGACAAAGTTTGTATTTTATGCCTTCCTCTCAGAACAAAAAAAAAAAAAAAAAAAGTGAGAATAGACTAGAAAAACACTTTGCATTTTTGATTACAAAATCTGACCAGGTTTTGGATAGAATCCATCCACTAAACACAACCTGAGTGCATGCTCTGCAAGGGGATTTCTCTAAAACATGTCCTTTGATTATGACCTCTGGGAAGACATTGTTAATTCAGTAAAGAGAACTCCTGAGCCAGTGCAGCCCCACCTGCACACTGTGCAATGATGCCACCTGGTCCAGGGCTTTCCCTGGGGTGGATCAGGGCTGAGCAGGCACAGAAGATCACCTTAGAAGCACACAATTAGGTTTTTTCATTCAGAAGCTGCCACCACCCCTTCAAGAGTGCTTCAAATTTGTCTCCAAAACAGCAGTGAGAGCTTAATCTTGAAATTTAAGTCCTCCTGCCTGACAAGCTGGTCTTCCACCTTTCTTTTCCAGACACAACATGGAAGACCCCAGGAAAACACAGCCTGAACCAAGAGGCTTTCTTTTACTTTGTAAAAACAATTTTGTGTGTGTGTGTGCTGACTGCCTGTATCTTCCCCTACCATACAATGCCTTTTCATTTCTCCCCAGATACAACATGATTTCAGTTGACCTCACATTGCTGAGCTGTAGGAAACCATTGCTGTGAGAACAACAGCTGGAGGCCAGTGACAAACTAACTGCAGTGAAATTGCTCCATTTTTGCAGTCTGCCTGCCTCTCCCATTAAAGCAACACACAAAATTATGAATATGAGAAGTAACCCTTGCTTCCAGCACAAATTAGCATCATTTCTGGAAGAGAAATAGGACAGTCAGGCAGGAATACTCATTATTTTATACTTTTCAATATTAGGGTAACAGTCTGGAAGCTGTGTGTAGTATTACAGCAAAAACAAAAACTACAACATCCACTTGCAAGATTCCAAGTCTTCATCTGGACAAAGTGGTGTTTGTTTTGTTGATGTTCAGAGTAATTTAGATGTTGTGGTATCAGTAATGGGAGCTGTGAATGATGCATGAAAAGATGCAATTTCTCTGCAATGCACGGAGGGAATACAATAATTACTTTATTAGGCTTTGTGCCAAATTTTCCAAACATGTCCATCTCTCCACTTCCATAAAAGTTTACCTGATCTCAGAAGTTCACCATTAAAATTCTGTGTTTGTTGCAGATTTCTTTGCAGTTTTATCTTCCCTTCCAAGAAACCATCTTGCAACCTTCCAGAAAAGAAACTTTGATTCTCACACCATTTTCCCTCAGGACTATTCCAGGGCAGAGGAGATTCTAGGAAAACAAGAGGTTTCTGGCTAAAGCCAAGGATGGGGAATTAGAAGGAAGCACGAGGGCACATAGAGAGCCTGGAGTCCTTTGCCAGAGCTGGACAGTAGGCAGGAATATCTTTCCTGGTGGTTTTATAAAATGCTTCAAACAATTATGGAAAAAAATTAATTTTTCAAACATTAAGGGAAGGAAGGAAGGAAGTCAAGCCTTGAGCTTGTTGTCTCACATGTCAGCAGTAAAATTTCCATGAGAACAGCTGCAAGCCATAGAGCAAAAGGCTAAACTACACTTTTCATCCATGGGAAATTCTGAGCTAATCAGCCTAATGCTGAATAAAATCTAAGAATTATTAGAAATTGAGTAATTATGAAAAAATGTCCCTGATTCATTCAAACATCTTTAAAAATATCCCCAAAATAATTTGTTACTCATAGTCTCAGAGAGGGTAGCACACAAAAAGACAGTATTATACACAGAGATGTATTTAGTTTTCATGTGACCAGGTATTAATGGAACAATTTGACCTAAAGAAGAAAAATATGTTAATGCAAAACCATTTTTCCCCTTTATGTCACAGATAAAACAAAGTACCATTTTGGCCTTTTCTAAAGACTTGAAATACCTACAAAACAGTGTGATATTTAATAGGTCTTGAAAATTAATTTTTTTCTAATCCTCGGAATTCCTGAAGACCAAACACCGATAATGAAATCCCCATCACCAAAGAATAATTATTTAAATTAAAAACCACAAAGAAACAAACAAAAAAGCATTTATGAATTGTTCTATCAGCTGTCAAACATACTTTCTCTGAATTATTTCTGAAATACCAAAATGTTTAGTTGGTTATATTTCCAAAGTAAGGATGTCTTCTTCCAAATGTGTTTTCATCTTTACACATACTCATTTTTGAAGACAAAACACTGGGAATCAAGGTTATTGTTAAAGATATTTTTCCTCCTTTCATTGCTATAACAATCATCCCAATTCAATCCCAGTTAATGAATAAAATTGTTCTTAATTATTTCCTTTTATGGCTTTGTCGTCTGTTATAAAGAGAGGTGAAAAATGTTGACTATGCTAGTCTTCAGCATGACCAAAGTATGATCATATTAATGTATGACCAGAGTGGCCAGGACCCTATTTCTTTTTGTTTGTTTGTTTCTTAAGCTTAGAAGATTCTTACTATGCTTCACTTGGGCTGTGTTGCATCCTTCTACACCTGAATTTCCAGAGAAGAAGTCAAATTTTTTTAGAACTAAATAAAAAAAGAATGTTAAGAAATAGCAGATCAAAGTTTCTGTAGAACTGTTCTACTCTTTCCCAAAAAAAGGTTTCTGTGTTTTGAGGCAGATGATTTAATCAAACCAAGGTGAGATTTTCTTAATGGCTCTTAAGATACCTATTAAAATAACACTTGTATATTAACACATGTAACTTTTTAGTCAGAGAATAATTTGGGTTGAAAGGGCACTTAGGAGGTTCCTCAAAATGGGTAAGTCATGAGGTCAGGGCTTTGCCCAGACCAATCTCCAAGAACAGAATTGGCACAACCTCTTTGAGTGACCTGTTCCAATACTAGACTGTCTCAACCCATTTGGATCCCCCTTGTTTTAATTTATGCCTCTTGCCTCTTGTCTTTGCACTATACAAAACTGTCACAATGAAAAAGAAAGAAAATACTGCATTCATAGAATAATTGAATGGTTTGGGTTGGAAGGGATCCTTAAGATCTTTGCCAGTTCCAATCTCTCTGCCATGGGCAGGGACACCTTCCACTATCCCAGGCTGCTCCAAGCCCTGTCCAGTCTGGCCTGGGACACTTTCAGGGATGGGACAGCCACAGCTTCTCTGGGTAACCTGTGTCAAGGACTCACCATCCTCATAGTAAAGGATTTCTACCTAACATGCAGTTTAAATCTCCCCTCTGTCAGTTTAAATCCATTGTCCTGTCACTCCATTCTCTTGTCCCAAGTCCCTCTCCAACTCTCCTGGAGCCTTCCCTTCTCCAGGCTGAACAGCCTCAGCTCTCTCAGTCTGTCTTTTATTTGAAAGGTAAAAGGCAACCCCCAAAATGCCTCTCTATAAGGAGAGCACATCTTATCCCTTCTTCAGCCCATTTAGTTACTCCTCTATTGCAGCCTACAAAGAACTTCTCCCAGGTGTGATTACCACCATCCTGTGCAGCTCCACTGAGATTGCCAAGGGAGGCAGACCCTACACCCTCCTTGCAATCAACAAAACTGTGAATTCAGAGCAGCTAATGATGACTAAACACAGAGATTAACATAGACACATGAAGAGTAAAAAAAAAAAAAATGCAACAGATTTTTCTCACTAGTGTGAGATAAATCCCCACTCTTCAAACTGGGATTTACAGATTACTCTTCTCAGTGCTGGAGAATGGAGGTAGGAAACAGTGTGGAGATTCACAAAATAATTAACCTGATAAAGCCAGTTAGCATTCATCCAGAAAGCCCCTCTGGGGTGGGATTCATTCCACCTCAGTGCAGACATCTTGGAGTTACACAGCTACACCTCCACAAGCTCCCACGCTGCCTGCTGAGACCCCTTTTCACATTTATTTCAGGAAAGAAATGCCAGTTGACTACAATTGATGACCTGAGATGTCTCAAGTGAGACGAGATAAATTCAACTCTTTGCATGCATTACACCTACTCTTCTCATTGCCCATACTACAACTGCTAAACTTCCAAAGATTGGTGATTCTACAGCCCGTGGTGGGACTGGGAAAATATCATTAATCACCAGCAGACTGTGAACACATAAAAATTCTATGATTGCCCAATATTGAATTGTCTCATTAATGACTACTTCCAGCACAAGCCTTCTCAGCAATTAGTGAAGCGTTAAGTCACATTTTCTTTTGCCTCGTAAGGGGGCCCTAATTTTCAGCTACTTTGCCATCATAAATAATTTAAATCTGTGCAGAGATCACTTTCTGTAAGTGCTTGAGCAGCCAATTGACAAGTTGTCAAATGGCCAGTTGCAAGCACTGAGGAAGCACAGAAATTCTGTGGCAGGACAGGAGTGAACCTGAGAGGAAAGAGGTGAAAAGCTGTGAATGACCATGGATGAGTCCATTGCTGCAGGAGTTAGGACGGGTTAGGTGTAATCACCTGGTCATTAACCCATAAAAGTTCATCATCCCATGAACTTTAACTGGTGGCTTTGGTGTCCCCAAGGAAATAGCCAAAGCATGGAAACAACCAGTTGGTCATCAAGAAGCACAAAAAGCCTCCAAAAGTGACTAGAACAAGATCGTAAAAGCCAACAGCAAATGTGACAATGTGGTATGAAATGAGTCATCCTCATCCAGGCATTCCCTGCCCATCCCTGTCCCTCAGGATAGTGGGTGTAACCAGAAGACAAGGAAAGATTGGCTGGAAAGTCCATGAGCCAACAACAGGATCCGGAATTATCTCTCCAACCTCTGAGGAGCCCAGGGAGTGGAGAAGACCTCAAGGAGTCCCCACAGCTCAGGACTATGGTTGGAGCTGTCTTACAGGAAAGCTAACTTATAAAATTGCATATATTTGTGGTTAAAGTGCGATAATACCTGAATCCACTGATCCTCCTCACTGTGACTTTGCATGGTGGCAGCTGCACAAGGAATTGAGATAATGCTCTCTTTCCTCTGCTGTTATCAAGGAAACTGGTCAGATGCTGGTCAGATGACAGGGAAATAAACCTCAGGTGTGAGGTTTTACAAAACAAAACCCAATGCTCTCCTAACTTGAATAAAAATGGAATATATCTTGATTTAGAATTGCCATACCAAGAAATATCAGCAGGTCTGGGGGCAGATTTAAGAAGTGTGGCCAGACAGTGTGAATTGCTCATTTTCATCACTCTGAAGTGGGGAAGAGGAGGAGAAAGAGGAACAGGGGAAGGAGAAAGGGAAATTCATTCATTTCACCAAGATTGGCAGGCAGGGTCCTGCACAAGGAAGGAGAACATGCTGCAGGTCACACTTGGCTGCCAGGAGAGGGACAAGCTGTGATTTTTAACCATTTATTTTCTACAGTACTGTACTGAACCACCTGCAGATTTTATGGATACTCAAGTTTTGAAGCAAACAAAGGGAATCTGAGGTGTCTTCACCACTAAGGAATGAGAGCTACACTCTTGCTGCCTCTAACATCCAAGAGCTTAAACATCCATGTAAGAATTGCTGCAGTTGTTAACTTGGGGGGTTTCTTGCATTTGAGATTTAGGTTTTTAAAGGTCAGATTGAAAACATGTCAGATTTTTTTTGTCTTTCCACATGCAAGCAGTGTTTCAAAAGTGGTTAATGTGATTAATGGTTCTATAAAGGTATAACTCATATTAACATGACTTGATTACAACAAACAAAAGCTGTAGAAAGTCATGGTTTGGATTTTGGACTGTTACCATTAACAGAAACTACTAAATGCACCAAAAACATCACAGACTTGCCATTTTTTACTTCTGAAGATTCCTTTCATTCCTAAACCATGACAGTACTTTTGATACAGAAAGTTCTCTCAGCAGCTTAATATATGGGGGAAAAAAACATGGGACAAAATGAAAGAGAAATATTTCTCCCAGGACCATAACAAAATTCAGCTGGTCCATGAAAGAAAACCTGAAAGAAAATCCCTCATCTGTCACTAAAACACAGTGAAAAAAACTTTTAACTACAAGTTTTGAAAAAAGATTAACTTGAATGCACAATCTCAGTTTTAACTTGGATTGCCAAAGTTATAGTGGTTGCATAATTTAATGAAATTTTCAAATTATGTGGTCTTTTGTCTGACACAATTTTCTAAATATGTTAAAATGTATCTAATCAGAAGTTAGTTCTGAACAAACCATTTGCATTAGGTATGTCATTTAATAGTGTCACTTAATAAGGACATACATCATGTCATAAGGTTTCTCACTTTTCTTTATTAAATTCACTATTTGCCCTTTTCAAATTTTGAAAACTCAAATTTCAAAAGACTTTTTTTTTTTTTGTGGATATAGAAAATAATCTCAGATCAAGTCAAATAATTACAAAGAAACCCAAAATGTAGTACAACAAAAAAATTAAAACCTTTGAGACATGGAAAAGGAGCAGCATCTGTACCACAGGAAGAACCTCCAGAACCTCCACAGGTCTCAGTTTATTTTTTCCCACAGTTTATCATGATAAAAGCATTCACCAGGCACAGTACAGCATATTCCACAAATAACAGATGTAATTCTGCCTTATTCACACACATACAAACATCTATTTAAAAATAAGATCCGTTCTTAAGTTCAAAAACCAAATATTAGTCTGTATCAGAACAATATTACTAAGTATAAACCTATGTAAGAGGGAGTAATATTGTAAAACTTAAGGTTATTGAATTTTTTTTCTTTCTTTGCTTTGAAATAAATATTATAACTAGAAAATCTGAAGTTTGTAGATTATATATATATATATATATATATATGCAATTTTCATGCTGAGAAAAAAGCTTCCTTATATGCCTATTCACTTTGCTAGAATCCTTTGTTTTTTTACCCTAGTTAACTTATTTCAGCAAAATAACAAGTCACAAACACTGGGGAAGCTCCTGTGCAAAGGAATAAATAAATACTCACTCCTCCCCACTTCCACTTTTTTTCATGCCACTCAGGAAGAAAAATCTGCTGCTCAGGTATTTGAATGATTTTTAGGCAAATAAAAGGTCACTGAATCCCATAGAAGAGTCTACCACAAACCTTTTTTTTTTTTTTTTTTCCTAAGCAGAGAAAGTGCAGTAAACCACAGGACTTACATTATTTTCCATCCCTCTAAGTGAAGGTTCAAGGAGTTACTTCTTTCTGTGCAAGAGAAGCATTATTTCAGCCCAGTTGTCTCCCAAGAAGTAGTTGGAAAAACCTCCTTTATGCCTTTATCATCCCCGTGTCCCCTTCCAGCAATCCCTCACCACTCTGGAGATGCTGTTCCTCCAGGAACTGAGCTATTTGTACCTGGGAGTGTTGAGGGAGGTGTCTGTGTGAGCCATGGAAGGAGCTGAAATGATTACACAGGCTCTCCTGGGAGAGGCAGAAACCTCAGCTGGGGAGGCTCCAAGCTGAGCATTTTCTCCCTGATCTTGTTTCATCCCTGGGTTTCTGAGAGTCTTTCGCAGAAAATCAGGGGTGAGGCTGGACAAAGTGCATGGGAAAATACAGAGGAAAATACGTTTGTCAACCTCACAGTGGGAGATGTCTGTGCTCTAACAGATTGTCTGTAAAAGGTGTTGGCCTTTATATTCTCTTTGAATATATCAGTTTCAATTCTCTGCTTTAGTACAGACCAAAAAAAAAAAAAACAAACCAAGGGTGGATCTATAAAGTGAACTATAAAACTATGACTGAAGCTGAGTGGAAGACTGGAAAACTGGTGGCTCTTACCTCTGTGTGTGTGTGCAAATTAATGTGCATGTGCATGAACATACACATATATATATAACATATATATATATAAATAAAATGTCAGTGTATTTGTAAGTTTCATATATTTGGGTTGCTCAGAGTATATATGGCTGCTCAGGTTGGAGAAGACTCCAGGGAGATTTAGAGCCTCTCCCAGTGCCTAAAGAGGGCTCGAGAGGGACTTGGGACAAGGGGAAATAGTTCCACACTGAGAAGGGGCAGGTTTAGGTGAGATATTAGGATGAAATTCTTTACTGTGAGAGTGATAAGGAACTGGAACAGATTATCCAGAGGAGCTGTGGCTGCCCCATCCCTGGAAGTGTTCAAGGCCAGCTGGATGGGGCTCTGAGCAACCTGGTCTAGTGGAAGGTGTCCCTTCCTGCAGGGGCTTGGAATTGAGTGATCTCTCAGGTCCCTTCCAACCCAAACCATTCTATGATTCTGAGATTCATATTAATTTTATACAGATGATGATATAAACAAGAAGCAGGCCAGAAGCCTGGGAGAATTCACTCACTCTGAGACCTGCAGCTCCTCCCTGACTGAAGCCACTGTTGGGTAGGATGGGGGAGATGTTTGTCCTTACAGCTGTGTCTGCACTCCTAGAAAAATGGAACAGGGCTCATTCCCTGGCCCTGAAGCTAAAACATAGTAAACTTCTTCCCATAAAACTAAATTTTCATATCATTCAAAAATAGGGAGGGAAAGCAAGAGCCCACCTCTCTAAGGAGGAGCTCCTGCAATTCTGGAGGATCCTTCCTCTCCTGCAGGGGAACCAGGTTTCTCTTCTCATTTCTCCAGGTGGTTTGCTTAAGGACAGAGTGTAATCTTATGATTAATCTGGTCCAGAGGATCAGTATTTCTGAACTACCCTGGCTGATGAACTTTTAAGACAGAGAGTTGTCATCTCTGCATTAAGCATTGGTTGCACAAGAAAAAGGATTAATTATTAGGCACTAAAGAGAGAAGCTAAAAATTATACAATCCTTACAGATAATACTGCACTTTCAGGATGTCAGCACTAGTTAAAATGAGAGGAATCCAAGGAAAGCCAACTGACCTCTGGGTGGAATTTGAGATGGTGCCTCTCCAGCAAGAGAATGCATTAAAAATGTGAGCACAGTTTTGACAAAGAAGATCACGGTGCTGGATCCTTCCCTATAACAAATATTCTCAGGATCAATAAAATAATTTGTTAATCTTCTCTTATTTAATTCTTCTCAGCTTTGAGTAGAAGAGATACTTTCAAGGGAAGTAGTCCTGCAATATCCTGAGAAACATTCTATTTTATTTCCTGTTGAATTTCAGTTTGTTGCCAACCTCCTATCTTTAAAGTTACCTTCTTTCAAAACATGCAGGGCTGTGAGGAATGGGGGAAAGAATTCTGGGTGGAGCACCAGATCTCTGGCTTTGATGTATTGGTGGAAAATTGCTGGCTTTTGTCCAGAGCTTGGCTTCATTAGGCTCTAAATTTAATGAGCGTTGCCATAGAAAGTTAAACTCTGTCTTGGAGGATTTGGTCAGGGCACTGCACAGAAAGTTTGATTTCATTGGAAGATGCACGTGTGCGATGGTGAGGAAGATTATCCACAAATGAAATTAGGAAATTTCATGGTAGGTTAAAGAGATCAAAGATTTATTAATCCTTCTGACTTCAGAATTGTCACCACTATCCCACTGCAAAGTAATATCAGGTACAGAACAAATTCAATTCATATCATCTCTTGTTCCCTCCAAACTATCTGTCATAGGTCCAATATAGACTTTAAACCTTCTGACATTAATTTTATGAAGTGTGAGCTGTTTGAAGCTTAGGTGTCAATGAAGGTGGGTAAAGTTCACCTCCTTTGTACAAATATCTGCACCTTCCATTCATAGGAAAAGAGCAGACAAATAATAAGGGTAGGTTTTAAAATATATTTATGCCCCCCAAAGAAATACATAGATGCCAAATAGGATTTTCAGTGAGGAAGGCATTGCAATCAATTTGACTTAAGCTCCTAAACACTCTTAAGAATGACACCATAAATGGTCTCCAGCAGCAGTAGTTACATAGAGAGCTTTCCTATCCATCTCCAGTGCTAATTTCAAATTACATTTAACCTAAATTTAGAGATTTCACCCGAAGTTCCTTACTATTCACCAGAGTTAAAGATGAAAAGCAGACTTGAAGCAGCAGCTGGTCTTTGGCTGCCTCCCTTTGAGTTATTCTCCTGTACTTAAGGGGGAAATTGAAGCTGCACTTTCCAGAGGCAAGAAATAATAATTATTGTCACTCATGGATGAAGAAAGCAGGAAGGCATCCCATGCCTTATCTCTGGCTTCCCCAGGTCCTTGTGCTAACCTTGAGATGGCCCAGACTGAATCAGAGATAAGATTAGCTCTCAGTGATTAAAACATCCCAGGGTGTTTCCAAAGGGAATTTTCTTTTACAGGTTCCTTTCCAGGAACATCCTTGTGTGCACTGAGCCATCTGAGCCCACTGACTGCTCGTGGTAAGGAGGTCACTAAATCCTTTTTGGCAGCCAGCCTGGTTTATCCCAGTGGCTGCTTGAAAATGCAGGTGTTTTGTGTTCTCTGTGAGGCAAAGTAGCTTTGGGTCACAGTTCCCTGCAAAAGGCAGCAAATGCATGAAAAATGCAGAATTGTTGAATTGCAGTAGCTGAAAAAAATTTAGTTGAAGGTGAGAGAAGCAGCATTCTGGGCTCTTCTGGATGTGCTGATGAGACCTCCCTTGGGAATAAACTGGAATTTAGATGTGTCCCATCTCCTTTTAAATGTGTGGGGAGAAAATAGAAAATCCTTGCTGGACAGGGAAGGGTGAGGAGCCTTTGGCATTGGCTTTTCCTTCCCTGTCCAAAATCAAGTCCTTATTTTTTCCCACTGGACTCACAGCAAAGCTGTTTGAGTCCCTTCTACCCCATCAGAAGGAAAAGTAAGAAATCTCCACGCCCAGCAAATTCAAGTCTAAAGAGCAGCTGGGGGGAAATAAACCTCAAGCTAAAAGAAACTTCAGAAAGTAGAAATGTAGATACTGCCATTACAAAATCTAAACCATGCTAAATGGAGAAGAAAACAAAAAACCATTAAAAAATTTAGGTGTTTAGAGGGAAAACATGGAGAGGCATGTAAAGAGCTGAGAGATATCTGCATTCAAAAATGTTACAGAAATGGCTTAATGGAAGAAGGGAAATATTTGATAGTAATGGATATGTGAACTTAAGAAAAATTAATACTTAAAGACCAGAGAAACATTCATGTGATGTATGTTTGCTATTAGAAAAGAAGAATATTCATTAAGTATAAAGCAGTTTAATCTAAAATAAAGCTGGTCAGCTTTAAGTAAGAGTCAAATTGCCCCTCAATTTTACCCTCCACAACTTAGCAACAACTTTGAGGCATAGAATGATTATTTAAAACCAATACAAAATAATTTAATTTCTTGGTTCTTTTAAAAATAACACCCAACTTATTTCTGTGTGATTCCTGATGATGCTCTAATTGCTGTGTGTGTACAGACCCATCTGTTATGATAAATGGTGCTATTTTATGAACATTTAGGAAGTAAGGAATGGAAGGTAGGTTGTGAAAAATTATATATGAAATGCAGCAATCAGTATCTCTCCAGGTTTCTACACAGATTTTATCACTATAGTAACAGAAACACAATGGTGAATACAATGGCAGCTTTAACTGGGAGAAAGGATGAGTTTCATGAGTACAATCCTTTTTTAATATATTTCTGAACTCTCACAACATCCCCAGATTTGGTAAAGATTAATTTCTGGCTTTTCCTGAGAAGTTAGATATGATCTAAAATATCTCAGCTGTAAAATCCTTTTGCATTTCACTATCCCCTTCTTTTAAGGATACAGTGTGGGGTTTTGTTTTGTAACTTATCCTCATTTTTCATGGCACAAGGATTCATCAATCAGAACCATTTCAACTGCAGGATGTGGGAGAAAGGAGATGAAAACCAAATAGAAGTGTAAATATCTAGTTTGTAAAAACATCTAAATTCTTCATCTGGAAAAGGAAAAATACCAATGCTGTGATATCTTTCCTTCATTGTTGACTATCTGGGATACGCAATGCAGAATTATGTAGTCCTTAATCCAAAGGAACCTTACACATTCTGAACAGCACCCCTCTAACTAAAATAATTAATTATAGCTTTTCAAGAAAAAGCATTGTTAATTCTAATGCCAATCAGCACAGACTGGAACAAATTATTTTGCAACTTTGGTGCAAGTAATATTTCAGTATAAAAGTTATGGTAAATTTAGAATTGCTTAGCTGACACAGTTTTACACAGGCAAGATAAAGAACCTTATGATCATCTTATGCATTTTTCCCCTCACTAGGATGAGGTTTATATAATAAATTTCCCATTTTTTTTGAGACATATTGTTGATTTTATTTGGTTAAGGAAATTATGGTATGAAAACTCACCTCTCAAATGCTGCCTGTCAGCCCAGGAGTTATGTTCACCTGTGCATGTGGAAGCTTTTCAGCATTTTGGGATTTTTTTATAACACAAGAGAAACTGAGACCTCCTGGCCAAGAGGGGAAATCCTCATAAATTGCTGTTTATGGGATGAGTATCAGCATATGTGGGATTTGTGGCCCAGTGTGAAACTGAGGGGTTGATGCTGCAGAGAACTTCCAGTGATTTATGAAGGCTGTTTACTGCACAGAGATTAGAATAGCTTTTATCACATGTTGCATTGCTACTTTGCTTTAAAAGAATAGCTGAAGCCATTTTGTGACCCACATAATAGTGAAGTCTTAAATGGCATAAAAGAGCTAATTGGCATTTTTGTCAAAATAAAAGACCTAGGATAAAGGAATCTCATTTCGTTTTATCAGAGAATGAAATTATATTTTAAAAAAAGATCACGATGATGTAAAATTCAGACACTTTTGAATGGATAATTGTTATTACAGAGTAACAGAAAATTGCTTTCTCTGTAAGTATGTATTAAAATCATTCTGTTACATACAGTAATCTCCTGCTTGCTAAATGGTCCAATGCACATTTCCATCAGGAAAATTTGCTT
Organism: Trochalopteron elliotii; assembly: GCA_024734555.1. NCBI lineage: Eukaryota > Metazoa > Chordata > Aves > Passeriformes > Leiothrichidae > Trochalopteron > Trochalopteron elliotii. The sequence goes on from JANPWX010000037.1 coordinate 254,431, forward strand.
ATCACCTACTCAAATGGAAAAATATGGATTACTCTTCTCTCTCTCCTCAGTGGCCTATCAGAATAATACTAAGAGAATTAGAGCAATGAAGGAAATAAAGTTGTAATATTAGTATTCCTAATATTGCTTCATTAAGGAGCATTAGGTGTATCTAGAAATTTCCCTCACTCTTCCAGACACAGGATATTTACATGTTGAAAGACCTTCTTTTTTTTTTTTATCCAATATATCTTTATTTTTATGAAGAAGCAAAACACAAAAGTTTGATTATCTGAGGTAAACCAGAGGCACCTTTAGGTACTTGAAGATATCAGGCCCTGGAATTAAGGTCCAGACGGGTCAGAATAAACCACAGCCTCCAGATTTTAAGGACCCAAACACAGGGTACAGTAGATGAGCTATTTAATACATAATAAGATGACTGACTAAAGCATCTGTTTGGCAGAGTGTGGTTATTTAGAGACTGTATTATTTATCAGACAGGAAGAGCTGAAAAAAACCCAAGTATCTAGAAAGTGAGGTCCTCTTTTACAACAGAAAATAATTGTACAGGAAGATCAAAACTGCACAATCCCCAACAGATCAGTGTGCCAGGTGATGCACTAGGAATCACACCCTTTATTCTTTCCTCCTTGTCTGGAACAGAGGAGTCTCTCACTGCCTGCTCTTTTCAACAGTTTTCTGCAGGAATTTTCACTTTTTCCTTAGTAATCTTGATACCGTAATTCTGCACCTATGATGTGTTTCTGTGAGGTCTTTTTTCCAGCATCTCCACCTCTGGTTTCGTGGTTTCCTGTCCAATGGTGACCTTGCTGGCTCTTGCAGTCTGTGATACAACAGAAGTGAGCATATGTATTTTTTAAAGTATTTTTTTCCCCAATTTTTGTACATTTTCAGTCCGTCTTTAAACTTCTTGTGTAACAGGAGTGGGAAAAGAGACCAAATTGATGGCCAAGGCATCACATTATCACAAATCTTTTCAATCCAGTGTCTCAAAACAGCTGAAGAGACCCAGCCAGTCCTGCTGATTTGAACTCAATCAGATTCATTCCAGACAGGATGTGTAAATCCTCTAAATGAGGGCACAAATACCTGCTGTGCATAGTCTACCATTAAATGTGGGAACAGCAGCATAAATGGTTTGGGAAAGGAAGAGAAGGTTTGTGTACAAGAAGCCACCTTAATCAAAGGATAACTCTCTGGGTATTTGCAAACCATTGTGTCCTTTGAGCCACAAGGTTTAATTTATTATATTAAAAAATAATTAATTACCTTTAAAAATATATGAGAATGTTTCCTGCCTTTTTTTTTTTTTTGAAGTTACACTTATGTGGAAATTAAGACCTTTAAAACATCAGTGATCAAGAACTTTCTTTAAAGAACAGCAGGAAATGACTAATACAAATATACAGTGAAACCATCCAGTCATTTACACAAAGGAATCTTCCTCCAGCTCTTTAATGGACTAATGCATGCTGGATTGTAATGGGGCTAATTTGCTCAACACCTACTTAAGGAGAAGATGCTGGGGTGCCTGATTTTTCCCCTCTCTTGGGTCTGAAAAAGCAATATATTGCCTACATGAAAGCATCCGTGACACTTTGATAGATGCAGTGAGCTGCAGCCAATGCATAATTGGATGATGCTAAGAGAAGTGTCTGAAATTGCCTCCCAGAAGCCAGGCTTTAAAAGTCTATCAAATTCAGCAAACAGAATGGCAAAAAAATGTCTAGGATTTGTTCCATCACTCATCTCACTCTCACCTTTTCAAGCTAAAACTGCAGCTTTGAACCTGTAGCAACAGGAAAACACAACTGGAAGGTCAAAGGGATTTTCTCCTGCTATGAAATGTGTAACGCTCAAATCACCTGCCACAAGTGTTTTTGTGTCAAAATAACATAAAAGCAGGAGGAAGTAATAATCTGAAATAACATCAGTGTCTCAGCTGTGTAACTCATCCTAATATTTCTTGCAAGATGTGAGTTTCACTGTCCTACAGAAAAGAAAGTTCAAGCCTCCTGTTGTCAATATCTGGTATAACATACTATGGACACATGAGCCTATTTACAGCTATAAATGCCAAAACTGTTTTTTTTCTGTCAAATAAATCAAAGGTTGTGTAGGTGGGGGCATGTTTTTATGTTATGAACATTTTCATTCTTATATGCTTACAAGAATACAGGCATTTGCTGGGTGCCAGACATGAAACACATTCAACAAAAGGTTTGTAGAGGCTGCTTTAATTCTTGTATCTTGTCCGTCAGGTTTTCATCATGCAGTTTCTCTCAACACATAAAATATAAAGAAATAAAGGTTGGAAAGGAAAAAAGATGGAAAAGAGGGAGAGGGAGAGG
>JANPWX010000037.1:257149-349479 GCA_024734555.1 Trochalopteron elliotii
TTTGCAAAAAAACCCATCAGTTCATAATACCAGAGCTGGTGGAGTAGGGGTTAGTTTTTAAGGTAGCAAAATCTGGTGGTTTTCACACACACACACACTACCACACAAAAAGGGTCCACAGGAATCTTTACAGGAATGTTGGTACATTGTTGGGACATAAGAACTTTCATTTGTGAGGTGTTGGAGACATCAGTAGCCTTTGGTTTAAAATTCAAGCAAAAGCTAAAGGTATGGCCTTAATAGCTGGGTTTGATTACATCCAAAAATCTCAAAATTGCTGGGATTTATGGGAACATGCAAGCATGCTCCCACTTCTCACTTACTGCACTGGGCAACTCTAAGACTCTTTATTCATTTTTTGGGCTACAGGTACACGGGGTACATGATATTATAATCATGTGATTCTCAAGTATATGGGAAGGGCAGACTTTACCTGGGGATTTACTTTGCTGCCTGGAATCTGAGGCCAGCCAAAGGCTTTCCTCTCCACTGGGATAAAGGACTTGAAAATTCAACTTTGAATTTAGCAGAACTGACACCAGGAAAAGGCCACCAGCCTTATAAATCCAGTAAATTCCTCTGTGCTCTTCCACACCATAGAAAGATGGAATTAGACAAAAGCCTTACAAGCAGGATGGAGCATTTGGTTATGCAGAGAAGCAGGTTTACTAAATCACCTTCAGAAAACCAGAAAGTCTTTTGTGAGAAAATGGCTGTTACTCCTCAGCCATTTACAGTGATCCTCTGCTTTAATTCATGAAAGATGGGAAGCACTGTGGAAGCAGAGGTTTGAAAATGGGCATTTTCCAGTGAGGAATGGCCCACTGGGCACTGGCATGAGATGAGTGGGGCAATGAGGTGGCACCTGGAAATGAAAACCTCTGCCAACCCAGCCCATTGTTTTCCCTTTACTACAGCTGAGTGTGGCATTCAAATCCATTAATTCGCATCACCAAACCTGGAAATATGGAGACAGATTTCAATTTACTCCTTATACATTATTCATGGCGTGCTATGAAACATTATGGAGTTAATTTAATTGCACTGCAATTAAAATACCTGTTTCTGTGTACATAGGTAAACATGGAAAATTTAAAACCTTAAGTGAAGATGGTTGTTGTCACTGTTTTTATAAGCATTGAGATGAGGAAATAGGTTCTAAAATAATAATTTTTGCTTTTACAATTGCCCCATCTTTAAGAAATAGAAAAGCTTTTCTCTAAATGTTTGCTCATTTGTATTCTTGACCCTGGATAATTTCAGAAAGAAAAACAGCCATGCCTGCTTCTCAGAGTGCAATAATCTAAGTGGATTTTTTCAGCTGTTCCAAGCATGGAGCATGAGATGTTTAATGTCAAATTTATTTATTTCAATATATTTGATTTTATATGGGATTTGGGTTCAGCTGAATGATACACAATCTGCTGGAACCTGTGGTGGTAGGATTCCTCCCCTCCCACTCCCCCAGGCTGCACTGAGATCTCAGAAATGCTTGTTAGGGCTCAGCCTTGAACAGCTCCTGGACTGAGCTTATCAGGAACACTGTTGGGCTCTCTAATGAACTCCTGCTTTTTAACCAACAGCCTTGGAAACTTATTTATCTTGTCTGGGTAACAGGCCAAGTGGAACAACATTTTTGCTGTTGAACTTTTGAAGAAGGTTACCAACCCAAATTTTGTCCAGGCTGGAAAATCATTATGGCTAAAGGCAAGCCTCTTGCAACCCTATAATCAGCAGCCCAAAGTGAGACCCTTTGAGCCCTCCTGGTCACAGAGGGCTGTGAGCAGAATCTCCCTCTGAGTGGGGCCTCTCAGGCTCATGGACTCTCGAGGTTGCTGTGCTCAGAGGATTGCTACTGAAAGCTGATGATGGAGCCTGGGCTGACACTCCCACTCCTCAAGGCTCAACATTTCATCCACTGAGAAGATGCAAAGGCATCTTCTGAGGTCTTGAGCACTTCACTGAACCCAGCTGGAAGTTTGCAGCTTGTACAGACTCCTTTAGGAGTGTGTGAATGTGAATACTGTACAGCAAATGTACCAGAAATGGTGCTCTCTTGGATTCACTGGAGTCCTGAGTAGGCCTATGAGCGAGTTACTGCTGTGCTTGGAGCAGTAACTTCTATAGAATAATAGCAGTATTATAGAATAATATAGTATTATAGAATATATTATTCTATAGAATAATATAGCAGTAAATTCTATAGAATCTTTTGTTAAATTGTTTGTATTAGGTTATCAATTAAACCCTGCTAAATTCAAATATTGTTAAAACCTTTAAGCCTAAACTTTTGGTCAGGGCCCAGGCTAAGTTTGACAGGATGATCCACTGTGAACCTTGTGACTCAATGGGAGGATTTCCCTTATTCCTCTTTATCCTTATGCTTTCCCAGCCTTACTCTTTTTCCATCCCCAGCCTCCATACAGGTAATTTTAGGTTGATTTTAGTTTTAGACTGATTGATTTTAGATTTTAGCCTGATTTTTCTCTGTGTGCTTTAACCACCTAATAAGTAGTAGGGTGAACCTTGCTAATTAACTTCATCATGCTTTCACTTTCATATCGAATTTGCTTTTCCCAGTGATTCTTTGAGCAAATTAAAACTCTCATTTATGGCAAAAGCACAACACAAATATAAGGTCACACTTAGCAAAATACAGCAACATAAGATTTCAATCACAATATCTGCGTGAGCTCCACTACCCTCCTGTTGGATTCCCAGGTGTATTAGAAAGTGCAGTTTGCACTGATTTTACCCTGTCGTCTATATTAATTCTCTCTTTCCTATCTGGATTTTTTGGGAGTCTGTATTATTGCCTGGTTGTTAAGGGGTGAACTTCCCATTTAGGAAAGTAAGGGACATTAACTACTACCCATCATACTTGATCTTCTGGCAGCCATGGGATCATCTGTCTTATGCAGGGCTGGCAGATAAAACAATTCATAGGAGGAAGCTGAAGATTAGTGCAATGGACATAATGGACATAAGCACAAGTGTTTTATTGAATGGGATGTCAGAGAGCCTGATAAATGAGTGATGGGCACCACGTGTGTTTAGGAAGCAAATGTCATTCTCTAAAGATGCTGTGGTGGAATCCTGTTGCTGCTGTTTTTATTGAAGCTTACTGTTATCTCATTGAAAGGGGAAGAAATTTTCTGTACACTCTGTTCAGGATGGGGTGGAGGGGGAGGAAAGAGCTGGAAATATTTTGGTGAATTTCTGTGCACAGATGTTGGAGAATCTGTCTTCTTATGCAAACACAGATTTCTGGCTGCAGCAGTTACAGGCTTCACTGGTAGCACCAGCAAAAAATATACCAAGTGAAGAACACAAGGATGGCTTTTTATTTGCCTCATCATGTCTGTGTTATTACTTCAGCCACAAGCACAAAAAAAAGGTAATTGGAGTAAGGCTATGAAATCTTTGCTGATAAATTCTGCAGAGACTGCTGAGACTGGTACCATTGCTAAAATACCACCTCCAGTTCTACCCTCTTCATTTCAAGAAAGGTATGAGTATATAAAATAAAACCTAGAAAAGAGCTGCTCTTTCTAGTGACCACTTTAAATTGTCCCTGAGAACAAATTCTACCCAATGCTTGAGCAGCAAGGTAGGGTGGCTGTTGTCTGAACTCTATCCTATTGATATCTAACTTGGCAATGCTCCTGCACAAACCCAACTCCTCTGGAAACTGGAGAGGAAGCTCAGTCTGCCCAGAACTTGAACAGCTCTGCATTAAGGTAATGATTATCACTGAAATCAGCTTGGCCTGTCTTACCTGAACTCCATGGAATCACAAAGCAGACAACTGCAACAGATTTGCCCAAACAGCTATACTTTCCTGAGAAGTTGCCAAAACATCTCTATTGCTCTTTCAAAAGTCTCTGAAGATCAATAAAACCACTTACTAAGTTGATGCCTTCACATATTTTCCCTGGAACTGGCAGAGCAAAGAATCAAAATTTGTGCCACTACATTCAGCTCTGATACTGCTCAGTACCTTCATCCAGATGTATTTAATGGATGAGAGTACTGAAGAAACTTGCAGAAAGAAATCTGACATGATGTTTCAGAAGTCACAGAGGACTCATAAATTAGTTTCCAGAGGTGGGCAGGTGAGAAATCTCTTGTTAATTTGCCCTAGACCAGAGACTAGAAGTGCATGTTCTGAATAGTATCAATTGATAGACTCCCAGGTTGTTGATTGAAGTATCTATTTAGCCATAATATTTAAGTTTGAAAAGCATGTGGCTTGCTTTTAGCTGGTGGTAGCTAATGAAAGCATTTAAACACAGTTCCTGCATCTTTGAAACTTTTATAATAAATATTGAATAATTTGTTCTACTTGGTTCCAACACAACAGATCTCCACCACTTCTAGCCACAACCCTGATCTCCTCCTAAAGCTGCTCAGGTTGTTTGGTGTGCTCTTCTTATGGGAGTATTCACTCTAAACATGAATTATAAAAGCATATTTTGGGATGTCGTCCTGCACCACCTAAGTTGTGAGGATTTTTCATGTTGAGAGACAATGTTTAGCTCACTGATGGCTTTGGACAGTGACATTGGAGATGACACACTTGTCAAGCAGAATAACCTCTGGTAGGGTCAGGGTTAAGATGAAATTATGATTCTCTTTCTGGTACCTTTCATAGAATCACAGAATGATTTGGGTTGAAAGAGAATTTAAAGATCACCCAGTTGCCTCTTCCCTTCCATAAGCAGGGAACCTTCCACTAGAGGTTATTTCTTTTCAAATAACTTATTTACACATGGGGTCCCTCTCGAGTCCTGAGGAAATAGTGGATAGTGCAAGGTGAGCAGTAACTGAGGAACTCCAGAAAGTAAAAGGACAATTTCCACAAAGCCTTTGGGGAGCCTGCTCTGAGGGATACAGTGCTACCACAAAAGTAGGAAAAAACTATTATTTTCCAGGAGTCTGTTTCATTCTATTTCTAGATAGAACAGTGACACATGGAAATGTAAAACAGAAATCTGCACCCCCACTAAGGAGGCAATGCTGGTTTGTACTCTACTGCTGACCCTCAGAAACTCCCTGGGAGCTCCACATTGACAGTGTTTCCTGACTGGAGTGATCCAATATCCCTTTGTTTCTGCTGTTCTCTGATTTAAATATCAAACTTCAAAACCAGAAAGGAATGTTCTTCCTCTGTATTCCAAGCATTCCTGAATTTCTTATGGAGTTCACATAAATCTAGGCAGTTTTACCTGGAGGAATTCACAGTTCCAGATTAACAGAATTGTCCAAAGCTCCCACCTGTTCACTGCTTTAACTCATCTCCATTTACAGACTTATTAAAAAAACTCTACATTTCTTCAGGAGCTGAACTGGCTTTTGGACAAATCCAGCAGGAAGAAGCTGCAACAGCTGGATATCACCATTCTCCTTCCAACCCTGCAACAGCCTTCTATGGCAATTTTAATGCTTAAACAATACTAAAGAATTAGCTAGACTTTTAAATTAGCCCCATGGTGAATACAGGTGGTTTTGTATGTTGCTGAGGTGACACAATCACTAAGGATGTGTTCAGGCCAGGTGTGACTTTTTCCAAAATTTCTGCCCCTGCAACGGAAATACAGTGTTCATCTTCAAAGTATTTCTTGGAATGGACAGAGAATGTGGTGTTGCATTCAAATATTTTTTAATTGCAAAAATCAGAGTGATTAATGTTTAAAATTCTCTTACATGGCTTTTCCAATCTTTTTTTCTTTTCCAATATGCAAGAACAAAGCAGTCTTATCTCTTTTCAAAAAGATATTTCCTTTTACAATGCTATAGTGAAATGCTTGAACTACCCTTCTGAAAAATCCAAGCACAGGAGAACAATTTCATTTTTTTTCACAACCATTAAGGTCTATAAGACACCAGAGCAGCAAGCAAGCACTTACTGAGACCTGTGGCTAACTTTAAAGCCCAGGACAGGAAAAAAGAGACTTCTGACACTTTTCTTCTGAACAATTTAGAATTAATTTAGTACCTCCATGCTGAAGTGTGCAAGTGTCACCTGTTTCACTGAAAACTGGCCACATCCTAAACCACAGTAAATGCTGCCATCTAATGGAGCCTGATCGTTGAACAAAAGCTGTTGGTTCATTCCAGAGCTCATTCCAGCTCACACTGAATAAAATTTATAGTTTCACCTGACCAGCATCACTGTGCATGAAACAATCCAGGCTGGACAGAAGACAGACCACCTGGTATCTCTGGGTCCCACTGCCCGGGGCTGCTGATCCCTGACTTCTCCTGAGAGCTCTGCAGACCTTTTTGAATGAACAGAAGCTGGTTCTGAAAGTAATCATAGAATCATTAAGGTTGGAAAAGACCCCCAAGATCATCAAGTCCTCCCTTTGATCGAACACCTCCATGCCCACTAAGCCACAGCACCAAGTGCCACATCCACTCATTTTTCAAACACTTCCAGGGACAGGGACTCCACCACTTCCCTGGGGGAGCTGTTCCAATGTTTGATCATAATGAATGTAGCTCAAACTTTACTGTATCCAAGCTCTTTAACTCCTGGCTCGTCTGCGCCTTTATTTGTCCTGAAAATAGCTGAGTTTTGACTGAATCTGTCCTATTTTAATAGTCTTTAACAAGGTAAATAACAGTAAAAATTCATTACCATATTGTTCTTGATAATCTTGGCCTGAAAATGCTGAATCTTTTCTGACTCCCCATGAATAGCAAAAAATTTTGAGTTTCCTTGTGCTAATAGGTAGCTACTTTGGGAAAATTATATTACTGTTGTTCTACCCCTCAATAATAGATTATGTCTTGTAATAAATGAAATTGAAGATACTTCTTAGAAAATAGACAAAAAACACATTAAGCACCTGAAGTGTTTATTGAACAATCTAAACCAGTCATATTTCAAACTGAAAAAAAAAAATCAGTGAAATATTATTACACATAATTCACACTTTTTTTTTTTTCAGAATTAGTGAAATAAACGCTTTCTCTAACTTTAATAAATGTTATCTTACAAGATACACCATGAACTTCTTTTCAGATTACTAAGTGCTTTCTAGGCATAAAGTATAATGATGGAATTTTATGTACAATTATTCTTTTCTGGAAACAACATTTCTTGCACAACATTCTTTGATTTTGACTATGATTACGACAATTTTCATACACTGAATGATACAAAGAACAAATTATGTTCAACTTTCAGGCACAGGCAACTGAGGATGATCTGTTAAATCCCTTTAGGTGTTTGTGTAAGGACACCTCAAAAATTCTTAGGCATAAACAAATCCATTCAAAGACATTAGGAGGGGGAGGATGGTCCCAAAACTTCAAAATTAGAGGCTCATTATACTCAAGTGTCATGAGTGAGCTCTTTTACAGAAGTGCAGTAATTATTTAATTTTGCTACAATAAAGCCTGTTTGGAAAAATTGGTTCTCCCTAAAGACATATACCTTATTCTACATCCTTGTGTGTTTATAAATAAGTGCTTACAACTGAACTTTTACAGCCACAAAATAACCTCACCAGCTCCACTCCAGTAGCTGAGGAAAAAAGTTCCATGGTTTGATTTTCCTCTAACATTTATGACATAGTTGTACAAATCTTAATTGCTTTAAGGAGCATTTACAAATCTAAACAATTGCAATACTTGAAGGCTGCTATTATTAATTTAATTTAGAGTATTTGTGGGATCAAAATATGGTCTCCACCTGAAAATAAGTGGCACTGGTTTAACTGGAAATGCTGCAGCCAGGGGCAACCTCATGTGTCAAGCTTATTGCTGTCTGTCTCAGCAAAGCCACCATAAAAAAAAGGGAGGGATATGGAGGAAGCAGGACGTAATTTATCTGTCTTCCTACCATGATTTTCATTAAGCAGTGACTCAAGAAGACTTTGCTTGTCCTGTATTTCTCGTTCAAAGACAGCACTGTTATGTTTACAGTTGTATAAAGATACATTTTCAACAGAACGTTGTCTCAAATACCTCCTGAAGGCCCTTTGAATGACAACAGCTGACACTTCCTCTTGTTTTCTTCTAAGGGTAGAAGAAATTGGGCTGTAACAACTTTTTGGTGGATTGCTAGCTACAATCTTTTCTTCCATGTTTAATTCGAGACTCTCCAAATCTCCAGACTCTCCCAAGACCCTTTTAGTCAAAGCCAGTAAGATATCCAAGCAGTGGATCTTATCTCCACTAACTATAGGGATGTCCATGGATATGAGCTGGATTTTATTGGGCTTTGGGATCCGCAAGGGTTCTGCCAGTGCATCTGCAAAGTCTGAAAGAGCAGAATAATCTATGAACTGTGTTGCCAGAGGGTCAAACTTTCCCCATGTCTCATAAAACATATCAAAGTCATCCTCACAAAGAGGTTCTGTGCTCTCCTCAGTGGCAACACTGAAGTTCTCTAAAATGACAGCTATGTACATATTTACAACAATGAGAAATGATATGATGACATAGCTTACAAAATAAAAAATACCAAAGCCCTTATTTATGCAATTATTTTTTTCTGTCCCTGTTACATTTAATTGGGGAGCACAGGTATCAGGTGCTTTTAGCACAGGGCTCAGAAGACCATCCCAGCCAGCTGATGTGGTAATTTGGAAGAGGCAGAGAATGCTACCACAAAACGTTTGGAAGTTGAAAATGTTATCAATCCCACCCTCCCAGCGGAGACAGGCAAAGTTTGCCATGCCCACGATGGCATAAATGAACATAATCAGGAAAAGCAAGAGGCCAATGTTGACCAGTGCAGGAAGAGACATCAGCAATGCAAAAAGAAGAGTTCGAATTCCTTTGGCTCTGCGAATAATTCTCAGGATTCGGCCGATTCGCGCCAAACGAAGAGTTCTCAGAACCGTAGGGGAGAAGAAAGACTGAAATACTTCAGAAACTCCAAGGCCTTTGAAAGGAAAAAGAAAACAAAATGTTGTCAGGTCAAGTTACTCAAATAAATGTCTGTTTTGTTATAGTCTGTGCTTTAGGTGTTGGAAGTGACACTGATCATATCACACTGCCCTCAGTATAAACATCATTAATTCTGAAACTGCTCAGGTAAAAGCTTAGGTAAAGAAAGAAAAATTGTAATATCTTTCAATATTAAAGAGGCCTCAAGATCTCTGCATAGTTTGGAAGCTGCGTTCTTCCAAGTTTCCTTAATTTGGGGAGTGAATTTATGCATTCATTGCTCAAGTAGCTAAAAAATCCTTTTAAATCCAGTCAGGTGCTGTGCTGGAAGCTCTGGGACTGTCTCTGAGCCACTGTCTGAGTGCTGTTTCTTCTGCAGGCCTAAGCCCAAATGTGAGACTTTGACTAATGCTTGGCACTCAAATGAGATCAGAGAAAAGCAAGAAGAAAAGAAAGAATAAGAGTTTCTTACTGTTTATCCTCCATAACACCTCATTCTATGACCCTACTGTCACAGAAATAACACAGTAGCAATGCAAATGATTACAAACACAAGAGTAAAGAAGTCATAATTTTTCTGGGTTGTACAGGATGGCAAAAGGCTCTGATGCTTAGGCAAGAAGCAGAGAACTCAGAGCAATTTTTCTTTCCAATCCTTTATTCTATGATATGACCTGAGCCTGAGTAGGAAAAACAGACAAAATAAACTGTTTGAGAAACTAGAGCTGTATATGACCCTTTGCAGAGTAAATGATCAGGATCTAGCCTTATTTAAAGAGCCAAAAAAATACAAGCCAGTTTTAATAATTTTTTTCAGTCACAAATAGTGGTGCAGATTTAAAATGGTGTTGAGCAACCAAATTTTCCTGAGCTTTCCAAGTTTGCAACTGGTCTCTGCCTTCTTAAGAGGAAGTCCTGGAAAATTAAATTAATCCCCATTTTTGATGCAAATGTATTTTTAACCTGAAATTTCTTTTACCGTGGAAACAACAGCTAATGTGACAACATGTAAATTGAAAGCATAAAACATTAGACAACAGGTTAAGTACAATAGTTTTAAAAAGATGTTACTGAATTAAATTATTATTCTGTTAATTCTTTAACAAAAATCAGAATTAAAAAAAAAAATTTAAAAACTCCGTTTACCTTTTCGTATTCTGCAAAAATAGAAGGGAAAACAAGAAATGCATCCTTTTAGAAGGAATCACTTAGCAGATAGTTTGAAAAAGTGCAGTGAATCTGTAATTTGTTTATCAAACATATGTAGGTGGTTACTTCAAAGTGGGTTTTGGCTTAATATTGGCATTACCTGATCTAATGATTGATACTTACTCACTATTGAAAGGACCACAACACTGAAATCAAACACATTCCAGCCACTTCCAAAGTAGTAGTGCCTTAGGGCCAGTATTTTTATGACACATTCTGCAGTGAATACAGCCACAAAAAAATAGTTGATTTTATTAAGAACCTCCTTGGTGCCTTTCTGGTTGTTTTCTGCCATCATAACAATCATATTTAGACAGATGAAAATCACAGTGGTGATGTCAAAAGCTTTGTGAGACACGATGTCAAACAGCAGTCCTTGGAAAGCATTCTGTGGAGAGAATGAGAACTACTTAAATGCCACTTCTGAGACCCAGCCTGCATTCAAATATTAATCAGTAATTTGTGCTTAGAAAAGGAATTTAAGATAACATAAATTAAATTAAAAACAAGCTACTAGAAGCATTTTTAAGTGATTTCTTTAGACCCTCAAAGAAAACTAACAGTTTTCTGGCTTAGAAAGAAATATATAGCAGGAAAATATTCAGAGTACATTGTGATTGCTCTTTTAATAGAAATACTTATTGAAGCAGATATATTAGGATAAGCAATTCTAATTAAAATGTCATAAGCAGGAAAAACTGAGCAGTTACTGTGCAAAGCCAGGCCTGGAATCAAATTTAAGAAAATGTAAGAAATAAAGCATAAGATTATTTAAAAGCAAATAACAGCCATGGGGCATGTACTGCTCTCCATTCTCACCTGCAGTAATGCAATTTAGTTGCAGAAGCAACATCATGCAACTTAAATAACCAAGATCATGTTATGAATATCAAATACTTAACATGAACTGCTTTTAAAAGTTTGTACATTTGAGTAGGTGATAAATAGGTTGGAAATTTCCTTAATTTTTACCCTCAAAGACAACTGTGTTGGATGGAATTTTTAAACAAAAGAGAGTAAAATCGAAATAATACACTGACTAAGGAAGATGAGGGGCTTTAATGCAAATTTTATTTCCCAATGCCTGGCTACTGAGTTTAAATATCATCATCTTTATATCCTCTGTCATGTTCTTCTTAAGGTGGTCTCACCGTTGGTCTCGGGATGGGTTTTTGGGGTTTCTTGGATCCAAGTTTTTTTAGGGCACTATAGTACTTTTTCTGTTCCTCAGTCAAAAATAGATCTTTTCCACCTAAGTAAAGAGGAAGAATACTGTTGCTCAGATGAAGTCAAATAAATACCAACAAATTTACGTTAAAAACAGTAAGTTGCAAGTTGTCACGAGTGGGACCTCAGAGAGCACAGAGACCAAATGTGTCTTCACATTTCTCCTTCTCCCCTTGATCTTTGATCTGATCTGGGCTGATCATGAAAGTCAAGTCCAGGCAGTGATCCCAACTCAGTTCCCTCAAGTGTGAGAGCCTTTCTGAAGTTTTGCAAATCTATTTGCTATTTTCAAAATTACATAAGATTCATCAAGAAGTAGAATATTTTATATTTTTGGGAGAAGTAGAAACAGAAGTACATTGCTGGATGAGCAAGTAAATAGAGGGTGATGAATAAATATTTTGGGACCAAGTTCTGGGGAGTTCCTGGAAATGAATTTCTTGTTACCCCCTCAAACCACCTGTATTACTGGGCAATCTCTTGGAATCCTGTAATCAGAAATGACTCATCATAAAAGCATTGAGTGATCAGCATTTTGTGCAACAAACACATAACAATGTTCAGTGGGACATCTGCAATTGGAATCACTCCAGCAAAGCCTCTGAAAATGCTGCTTAACTTCACTACACGGAATCTCCATGAAAAGCCCAAAGAAGCAGAAAAGAAATGAAAGAGAAAAATGAAAAATAAAAAAATGTCAGTTACAGCATGTACTAAGAAAAGAAAAAAAGTGTTACAGCCACATAAACTTGTAGCAAATGTTCAAGCTTATAAACTACTTAACCTTTTTATCTATTTGGATTATTGTAACTGGGACTTTGTTATAAAAGGAAATTCTTACAGTGAAGTTGAACTGCTGTTCCTCAATCCCTACACATCCTTTCTCTGTCCAAATTCAGAGAACAGAAGAATATCTTCTGGGTTTTATTTCTATCTTTCTCTACCAAAGGCAGTAATACTTTGACACTTGGTGTACAAGTCAGCCTGTGGAAATAATAAATGATTCCAGTAGAAATTCTGTCTTCTAAATGGGAACCTTGAAATTGTAAACCTCCTGTTGGGGTCTGCTTTTCTGGTATTTTTTCAATGAGCAAGATGCTTATTTGTTGTAAGACTTCCAAGTGGATTAATTGACACAATTTCCCTTGATATTCTGGATATTTTAAGCCCTTAAATGAGTCAGGACAGAACTCAAGTGATAAATAACCTTGGCACAAGGAAGATGAAGTATTCCAGGGAGGGATGGCTGTTGCTTTTCTTTGCTGCATTTTCCAGTCTAAAATTTTGCTTTCCATTTCTTACTGAGTAACAAGAACAGGGAATATGAGAACTATGAGGAGAAAAGTGGAAGCAGTCATTGCTTCATGGGCTTTAAGTAGCCTTTAAATTTCTACACAGCCTCCCACTGGGGTTGTGGCTTGGATCTCAACGCAGAATTTTTTTAAAAACCACACTAAATAAATTTGTACATTTATTTTGTAGACAAATGACTTTTTAAAGTGTAGCTAGTTTTAGAAGTTCTGATTGACAAGATCTTTTCAAGGGTCTTTACCAGGAAAGCAGAGGTTACTCCTTCCATGACTGTTTCTTCCATGACTGATTACCCTGCTCACATTTGTGAGGTGTTTACTCTCAGCAAAAAAGGTTATTCTGCTGCCCAAAGCAAATCCTCAAAGCTGAAGAAAAGAATTCCACTCTCCTGTAGCAAAGTCTAGGCAACTTTTTTGACTTCACATTTCTAAAGCTACTCACTCCTTCCTCCTCGTCCTCTACTTAGAACAAATTCAGGACATAGCGGAAAAATAGAATTAAAAGGTAAAAGCCTTGAAGAAGAGGGGATTCCTGTTTTCAAAACTTGGTTTGAAATGTTATTATTTTAGATTTATCTATACTTATTTCAGAATGTTAGACCTCTAGATGTCAAACCAGCATACACTAAATCAAATTGGGATTACAGGAAACGACTGGTTAGCTCATGTAGTACTTATCTTTTTTCTTTGCTGGTTAAAATTGCTGATAACCACTCCAATGAAAAGGTTCAGCATGAAGAAGGATCCAAAAATAATGAAAACCACGAAGAAGGCATACATGCGAAAGCGTGCTTCAAACTTTGGCTGTTGATTGATCTGTTAAAAAAAAAATCAAACCAGAAAAATAATAGTGGCAAAAATGAGATAATCTCAGCTTTATCATTTCCAATTTTTTATAGCAAATCTTTTTATTGTCATGAGGGATAAATTATTTCTATACATTTAAACCTTTATCTAGATGTACAAGCAGAACAACTGTCTTCCTCTATCTTGTTACCATTTGTAAAGATAATTAAAAACAAAGCCAAATCCTGCTCTAGCGAAGTTTTTAGCAATAAATAAACAGTTCCAATCAGAAGGGATCCTGTGAATGCCCTGATTAGAAAAACAGCTCAGATTAAACCTAGTGAATGGTGAATTCCATCCTTTGAGATGCTATCCCAGGCAAGAAGCAATTTAAACCAGCCATACAAGGAACAACATTGTTATTTAGCAGCTATTTAACTACAGGCAAGAGTACAGTGATGGAATAAGCAAGAAAAAAATGCAAAGGCAACTAAATGTAGAAAAGTTAAAACACACTGTGCTAGCATGAGAGTGAGAAACAGGACATGCAAATGGGGAAGAAATAGTGAGGATGTCAAACGTAGGGAAGAAAACCTTCCCAAATAACTGATAAAGCTGCAGGCTGTTTCAGTTCTACTGCACATTTAAAAAGGAGGAAAATTTACTTCAGAGGCACAGTTGTATTCTGTTTCCAAATCAGACTTGTACATAATTTTATATTATCTTGCCCTCTTTTTTGTGGTATCACTCTACTGTGACCAGTTTCTTTTATCTAAGTTTCAGATATTTGGTACTCCAAGGATTATTGTTTCACTGTGTATCTGAATGCACTCATCCACTTGTATTTTGACCTGACGTTGCAAACAAAGCTGAAACATTAATTGTATGGATAGAAAAGGGAAGAAGGAAAGGGAAAAGATCTAAAATTTCATTTCAGTGACACACCTCACGTGAATCCACTGCTGCATACATAATATCCATCCAACCTTTAAAAGTTGCCTGAAAGAAAATGCATTTTTTATTATAACTGTGAAAAAGAAAATCTGTTGCTAATATAAATGTATTTAGAGTTGTGAAAAAAAATGAGAAGTGCGCTATAAAAAATATGCATCAATTCTAAGATACACTTGAAAGTATGATTCACTGGAATTTAATACAGACAAAAAAAATATGCTAAAAAGAAAACAAAAGAAAAGCCATGATTCATGTCAAATGTGCTTTACTGCTAACTCTTGTTAAATTGAAATTTTTGTAAAAACAAAAGAACACTGAAAGTTTCAGCTTAACTAGCAAATATAACTTAAAAGGATAAAAACAATTTCTAACAGAATAGCAGACGGTTCCATCCTGCAATTTTTATCAGCCATAGAACCTTTTGGAGGATCCAGAGCAAAGGACTTCATCTAGAAAAGAATCAGGGATAACAGAGACTTTTTAAAAATGCCTTTCTCTCCTTTGTTGTATTTGTTTGTGGTATTAGGGAGGTCAGTGAATTAGCATCCCAACACTTCAGGACTTTTACAACAAAAGAAGACATAGAATTCTAAATACATTGGTCCATGAGTTTTCTTTCTTATCTACTCTGAACTGGAGAAAATAAAAATAACTTTAAATACACTAACAGGCAGATTATTTCAGGCTCAGTTTGTTAATCAAAACTAGAACAGAATTGAAATTTAAAGCAAAATTGAAAAGCTGTGAAAGAGTTCTTGATTTTAACAAAAGGCTGCATATGCCCAAGTGTTCTTTAGGAGGAAGTGAGCAGCTCATAGATAAGGAAAATATTCATGGAAGCTAAAAAATCCCCAGTTTCAATGAGATAAACAGAAGCATAATGGTGTGCCTTGGTGGGCTGTTCAACCCATTCCCTGAGGAAAACAAAAATGAGTGTGTTTCTATAGAACTTACCACTTGGAGAAGAGCCAAGTATCCCATGCCAACATTGTCAAAATTTACAGCACTATTTGTCCATGTCCCATTGTAGGACATGCAATCATATCTGTCACTAATGAGATCAACATTTTCTTTTCTGAGTGTGCATTTCCAAAATCTGCTTCCAAGCCATTTTACTCCTAGAACATTGAAGAGGAGCCAAAAGACAACACAGACGAGCAGAACGTTGAAGATTGAAGGGATGGCTCCAAAGAGTGCATTCACAACAACCTGAATGAAATGAATGAAAAGAATTATTTGCATTCAATAAATCACTTTTCCCAGAAAGCCGCTGATTTTTTCTTTTTTTGTATCTATTGAAAATTCTCATCCATATAAAAACCCAGACCCCCAATATCTTTACCTTTATCCCTTCGAATCTTGACAAAGCTCGTAGAGGTCTCAGTGCTCTGAAAGTCCTGAGAGATTTCAGGCTGGTCCCAGAGGAACAAGGTGATGAATCTTCAGAAACAGAATTTCGTCCCCAGGAAACAAAGGACAGCTGTGTTCATTGAATTGGAACTGAGATCATTAAATGGCACACAAAAATTTTATTTTATTTATATTAGTAGACAATCCTGAGATGAATGTTACAGTATATTTCACCACTAAGTCAAAATTAAGAAAATACACATTCAAAGTTATCACAATATAATTTTACTTCATTCTTTTCTAACACATGAAAAGAAAAGGAATTAATTCTAATTTGATTTTTTTAAACAGTTTATGTAATTTTGTTTAATACTAGTATAACAATCAAATTGGTAACTATGATACTTCCATACAGTACTAGACCAGAAAGGTTTATTCAAATAAAATACTCCTATTTTCTACATAGTTATTCTCAAAAGTGGACACAGGAATTTGTTATCATAAGCGAGGATAGGGATGGGAAAACAACTTTTTCTTTTTTTTAAGATATCTGGTTCATTTTAGATATTTCTAAGAGAGAAATGAATACATTAAAGATCATTTCAATAATTAGGATTTTTCACTGTTCATGATTTGTCTCTTCCTTCCCATTTGAATTTTTTGCCTCATTGTTCAGTCATTGGATATTTCCATGCTTATCCTCTGTTTTGGTCTGCTATTTACTTTAGAAAACTGTAACGGCTCAAGAATTCTTTACAAATAGTCATAATAGTGAATCTTTCTGTTGAAATTTCCTAATACTTCACAACTTTCAATGCTGACTATCCTGACTCTATCAAAAGCTTCTCTGACGTTGCAAGTCAGCAGTTTAGACATCCTTATTTTAAAATATTTAACTTCAGAACAGTTCCAGTGTGATGTTGACAAGAAAAATGTTTCATTTTTATACAGCAAGATTATAATATTTAACATTTTTTGCATTCAGAGCAAGTATATATGTATTGAACACTATACTTATCTCACTCTTGGTGATTCCAGCATTTCTCTTTAGGGCTGTGCAAAGCAAAAGATACCTCCCTGTCTTTAATTCCCTGGTAAATGATTTTTCCAACCATGCTTTTCAACTGGCTTTGTCATCTACATTTCTTTTCCTTCAAGGAAGGAACTTTTTCTTTTCTTCTGTTTTTAAATGCCAAAATCACAGATTTGGTTTGGGTTGGAAGGAGCCTTTAAGATCATTTAGTTCAGAACTGTCAGTAGCTTCACATTTTCTACTGTCTTGATCAATTTATTTTAATTTTATTTCTGATCACTAATTGAATTCTCTCTCTACAATTGAAAATGTTTTTAGAACCATCATGGTCCTCGGTGATGGTGATACTTAATAAAATTTTCTTCAACAATTTCTTGATTATTGCTGAGAATTTCCATTTAAAGTCCTAAAGTCTCTTCTGGATTGAAGGTGTTTCAGTTTTTGAAACTGCCTTTAACACTTGTATTAATTCACAATCAGAATTTACAGGTAGTTCTCTAGATAGAAAATATCAAAAATTAAAATGTATGACAAGATGAGTACAATACTTACACACACAATGATGAAGTCAAGCAAACACCAAGAATTTGTGAAATAACTGTGCAAACCAAAAGCCACCCATTTCAGAAGCATCTCAGTAAAAAAGGTGTAGGTAAATATCTTATCAGCATAATCTAGGATAATTTTCACTTTTTGCCTCTTCTGCAGGTGAATATCTTCAAGTGTCTGGAATTTCAGAATTCAGTTTTAAAACAGGTCAATAGTTTTATGGAAGATTATTTTCGAATTGCACAAGAATACACAGTTTAGCCTGTTATAACCATTCCATATTAAATTATGGACAACAACCACTTATTTTTATATTTGAAAGTAAAAACCTAAATTTTAAAATAAGTACAATCTCATTTTCATATTGATTGAAAAATCCCATACTTCCAGGTTTTTATGTTCAACACTTAAAAAAATGTCTGATGAGAGCCAATTGTGGTTAAAAAGTTTTGGCTTCCCAAAGTAGTTGATAATTTGGAAGGGGTCGGTCTAAAATTCTTCACAAAAAAGCCTGAATTGAATTCATTAACCAGTGTCTGTCAGGCTCTGACCTTCCAAAATGAGTCATCTTGAGTCATTCTGCAGAGTTGTAATACAGACATGGAAAGATGTGACAAGCACCTCATCTGGAACTCCTCATTCCTGAAGTTGCACATTTTTTCACCTAAACCTTGACCTTGAGGTTTTAGGAAAATGTTTCATTGACTGCTGTCATTCGCATCAGTGTTTGCTCATGTTTAAAGTATTTTCTGCCTTTCTAATTTATTTTAAATTTTTTATATTGCCAATCTCTTCCCAATTCCTTTCAACATCTTCCATTATTTTCTCACCGAGCCTTTGGCAATGTCTGTAATTTTCCTTTCATCCACTTCTCCTCTGCTTTTCTGAGCATTCTTTCCATGACCACCATCTCATTTAATTTCACACCACCATGGACACTCATTTAATTTCACACAAGCCATGGACATGTGTGGTGCTCTGGTGCTCATTCATACTCATTCAGAAAATTTCATATTAGTAAACTTTATAAACAAGCAAAAAATGGGCAAGTCCCTTTTTGCAGGAGGACAAGTGTATCTTAGAAAAGAGAAAGTTCTCAACACATCTTTGTTTGCAAAACATCTTTGACAACAAGAAATTGTTATTGTTTTGTTATTTTGCACCTGGGTACCAACTAACTTTTTGCTCAACAGGACATTAAAAATAACTCAGTTTCCTTCCTTACTTCAGTTTGGTTCCCCATGAACACAGAGGAGCCCTCACTGGAATTCCAGGGAGTTCCCCTGGAGGTTTTGTCAGGAGAATTTTAAAACAGACAGGATTCAAGGAGCAACCTGAATGTAATGTTCACAGAACTGACTTCAGCTGGAAATTCTGACATCTACCACATAGATCACCTTCAGAATATTTGGTTACGTTCCTTCTGCATTATATAATATTTTATTTAACAAGTTACTTTCAGTAGACAGCAAATATACTTTCAAATAAAATAATTTTTCCCTTATTCTTCAGTAGAAATGGATCTGATCAGAATAGCAATGAAACATTACCTCACCAACCAATTTACAGCCACCTTCACTTTTAGCTTCTGATCACAATGTTTGGATGATTTTCAATCTACATTTTTACTGAGTAGTTAGTTTGCTTTACAAATTTAGAAGTGCTATTATATTTTTTCAAGCTTTCCTAAGTAATTTCAGACACTGAAATGACAAGGTTTATCCTTACAATTAACACAAAAGTACAAGGAGCTATGTTCAATGAAGAACTAGGATTCCATATATTTAAATCTATTTAAATATCTTATCCAAGTGGAGGAAAGCATTATAACTTCTAAGGGTTACATTTATTACACTCTTGTCTCTCCCTGGGGAAAGGAACATCATAGTAGAAGAAATCAATCCAAAACTATTCCTTTACCGACAACAATTAATTCAAAAGTGGAGAAATTAAATGACATTTACCAGTGCTGCACTGCTCAATACAATCATAAAAACCATAAAATATTCAAACCCGCTATGGTTAACGATTCTGTAGCAGGTTTTTCTTAAGTTCCACCAAGTTTTGCCTGGAAACTTCGTGATATCCACTACACAACATGGGAAACACTCAACACAACCTGAAAAGAGAGAGAACAAAATATTGGTTCAATGAAAATTGTTGAGATATGGATTTACAAAGTATAAAACACCTAAAAAAGGGGCTTTTACATATTATAGGACAAATGTGCTTGTTTATCTATGAGGTGATGCTATTTCTGAAGTGATCTGAAGCTAAAGAAAAGACAAAATTTTTATGCCAAAATAATCTCTTTTCATAAAGCAACACATACATGGAATAACAGGCATCTTTTTGTGTCCTGCAGAAAGGCTTGTGGGCACAGAAGAAGCCTTTAATTCTATCTAAAAATGTGTTTATTTTACGCATTTTTTTCTCTTTTTTATTTTGAAAAGAGATATTACCTTATTAGCAGGTCAGTAAATTATTATTATTACTGATTATTTCACTTTATTGCACTGCAGAGCCATTACATGTGGACTCTGTTCACTGCCCTGCACCAGAAACCCTCTTCATTAATCTGTAAAGGCTGCAGGATTGAAACATGAGAGTCAACAGAGTCTAAGGAGAGGTTCAGGTGATCAAAGGCACATATCCACACTGGGGTGAGCAGGGAAACAGTTCCTGCTGATCTGGACACGCTCAGAATTGATATTTTTGAACACTGGTTCATTTGGTATTAGTGCAAAACAAAACAAAACAAAACAAAACAAAACAAAACAAAACAAATTCCTACTTTCTACAAAGCAGTCCTTGGGCAGCTGTGAGTTTTTACTCTGGGAAAACATCTCCAGAAGAACAACTGGGTCCACAGTGCTGGCTTCAGAAAAGCTACGAACAGCATGACATTTCTGCAGAGGAGAAGGAGTAAGAAAAGAATTTATTTTTTTCTCATTAATACAGTTAACAAACCTAAAATAAATGAAAATTATCATCTCCTCTCCCTCCCCAAAAGAAATTTGTAGTCTTTAAATTATCTTAATGTTGCTGAACTACCAAAATAAGTTATAAATAATAGGACAGAAAAAGCCAATCCTTACCTTTTTTCTCCCGTAACTTTATTTTAACAAATTTCTTGGTTTCTTTTAGTCATCTACAGTGGACTTGCAGGAAGGGAAATGTTTAGAAAAGAGTATATTATACTACAATTTTAGAGAAAACTCTGATTTCTTCAAGCCAATCCATTTTTAGAGATAAAAATCATGCCTCAAAAGGCTTGAAGAGGCGAAGGCGCAGCACATTCCACAAAATGATAAAAGTTATAATTACCTCTAGTTTCTCTTTCTTTGAGGGTGTTACACTGAAAACATTTACAGTTTCAGAAGTCCCAGTACTCTGATTGAAGCTGTTTGAACTCTGCCACTGTTCTCTGCGTCTTAATCTGTCTCCCTGCAAGGAATGATGCAAATCAGTTGATTTTCCACTTTTTTTTTTTCCTGACAGTCATTCTTGAAAGACAAAATTATTTAACAGAATGTAAAACATCCATGAAGTTTAGACTCTTAATCATAGAATGATTTGGGTGTTTGGGTTGGAAGGGGCCTTAAAGATCATGTAGCTTCAGCCCCTCTGTCATGGGCAGGGAATATTTCATTAGCAAGTTTTTCTTTTCATAAATAATTAAATGGTTTTCCTAAAATGCTTGTAAAAGAATTATGCTTCCAGTTATAGGCAGAAGATCTAAGTGATCAGAACCAGTCCTCAGTCCTTTTGACACTACAAATTCCAAGAAATGCCAGATTCCACTGCAGCAGGGAATGAATTTCTGACATCAAATGCTTATGGACAAGATATTTGAAACAGACACAAAGGATTCCAAGGTAATCACCAATTTTTGCTTCTTTGAGAATTTATCCAAAGATATTGCACTGATAATGCTTCCTAATATGACCAAAACCTGGCAGTCCACCTAGACACTAACCATGTGCTAATCCATCCAAAAAGAGATCCCTCCAACCCCAACAATTCTGTGATTCTGTGAAAAGAGTTCTGATAGCTCCTGTGCCATATTTGACAACCCTGTGTGGATATGAGAGACACCTGAAATATCTCCAATATCCCTAAATGCCTCTGTACAGCTGTCATGGCAGTAAAAATGTCTCACTCACATGCAGAAAGACTTGAGCTTTATCCTGCCCAACACAACAAAATCAAGAGATATAAAGGTCAGTCAAAAGTACCATGGAGCTGAACAAGTGATTAAAAAAAAGAAATACTAAGAACCTATTTTTCAAGGTGTAGCTTTTGTTTACATTCCCTCTGGATTCCATGCAACTGAGAAGCAACATATAATCAACACGAGAGGCCTGCCTGACAAAAAATCCAGGTGTAAGGAGTAAGGAAAAGGAGACAAAAAGAAAGTATCAAACATCTCGATCAAAGTTTGTTTATCAATTGACGGTAATAAATGGAAACAAAACAGTCAAAAGCAGAATTCTGGTTGTCATTGAGGAGAATGATGAAAAAGTGACTATTCAACAGATCACTGAATAACCAAGACTACTTGGTAGCCCTTGTACTTGAAGAACAAAGAAATTAGAGTTGCAGAAACGACAGAAAGGATAATATTTGCCATTGAGTCTTTGAGACTGTATTTACAGATGCAAGTCACAATAATTTTTCAAATACAATATTCCTTACCTGTTTTCTGTACTGTACAGCTGTGTGCAAAATGTGCCCATCATCACCTTCACTGGTGTGAGGCTCTGCTGCTGTAATGGGAACACAGGTACTGTGGCTGGTCAAAATTTCTTCATATTTCCTTGCTAGTGAGGAACTCTCTTCCATATGGCAACGCTCCATGTCAAAGCAGCTGTTGTCTATGTATTTTCTGACATCTGTCATGGCATAATTTGTAACCTCTATGCCTTTGCCAGAAACTTCTGCCAAAGTCTTCTTTTTGTCTGTTCTTCTGAGGCCTCCTCTCACTCTTTTGCAGCAGTGATCCCAAACTCTCTCTTTTACAGCCTTCAGGCTCTTGTGGATCTGTGCAATGGCAATCTGGTATTTAGTCCCTTCTCTGGGCTCCTCTTGTCCCTCTGGGCTGTCAGTGTTAAATGAACTCAGCAGCAAAGCAATGAACAGGTTGAGCACCTTAAAATAAAGTAAGTTGGAGACACTATTGCTAACAGGAAAGACAATTCAGAGTGCCTCAAACTCACTTTCATTAACCACTACAATGAAATTATTAATTATTATGCTGGAATATTGTTATAGCATGATATGGCTCCTTCTGGAAGGAATGGCAGGAGAACAAAGGAGGGAAGTGATTGTTTGGGTATATCTAATATATTTTCACATGCTTTGATGTCCACAGTGTATGAGGAGGCAGACGTAGAAAAACAACACACAAAGATGAATTTTAATTACATCACCATGAAAAAGGATCTGGTATACACCAAAAAACTAAGCAGATGAAAAAGATTTTGTCTGCCAGTAAATTTACATTAGATCTAGCATAAACCTAAAAATCTGGGTTCTGTAAACTCCTGATAACATAAAGGCAACTTGTTGAGCATTAAAAGCACTCAATAGTTTGGTTATTTGGTCCCATCAATGCAAAAGACGAAGATATCTGACACCAAATTATGATAAAGTCTATACTCTTTTATACTCTGGCTAGAAGGAATAATTTTATTTTGCTTCTATGTTTTGTGTGAGAAAGAGAAAGAAAGTGGAAAAGGGAAAAAGGAAGACAGAACAAAACTGTATGTCAAGTGACACCCAGAAAAGAGAATAAAGTGAATACTTTTCTGACAGTAAAGTCTGCCTCCAAAGAAAAAAGTATCTGGATGCATTCAATAGGGAGTGAAAATTGACTTGAAACTCACCACCAGGTTTCCTAGTACCAGGACAAGCAAGAAAATGGTGAGACATTTCCTTTTTCCAGCCACTTCCATGCATTCCCACATAGTTTCAATCCATTCTCCACATAATATTCGGAATATAATCAGGGCTGAATGACTAAAATCTATCATATGCCAGCGTAGTCTGCCACTGGAGCTTATTTTACAGGATCTTGAGACATAATCAGTGCCCAAAAGCTGCATTCCTACTACAGCAAAAATAAATACAGTGATGGCCAAAACCAGAGTGAGGTTACTCAGTGCACCAAATGAGTTTAGAATTATTTTCATAAGAGTATTTAAGGCTGGCCAGGACTTTGCCAATTTGAAGATCCTGAGCTGTAAATAAAACACAAAGGAAAAAAAAAAGTTACAAGCAGCCTAGATAGCACAGCACACATGAAAGCCAGACCCTGTGTTTACCATGATGTCTGCACTGCAGTAGTATTGCTATTTTTTCCCCACAGAGAGCCTTTTAATTTTTTTTGATGCAATTAAAATCACTCCAATTAAAAGCTCACGTTGTCTCACTACTTACCAGTAAAGGAAACAGATTTAACATATTCATCAGTAAAATAATATGATGTATGCATGTACTTTGAAAAAAACATATATTTTTTAAATAAATAATTACCAGCCTGAAAGGTGACAGATTTGTTTCAAAGCTCGCTAGGCCAATCAAAACAACCAAGCTATCAAAAACATTCCATTTTTCTTGGAAATAGTAGTAAGGATCTAGAGCAATGATTTTCAAGATCATTTCTACGGTAAAAACCAGGGTGAAGACCTGGAAAGACAAAAATGAAATTCAGAATAAAGAGTCACTGAAAAAGTCTGTATCCTCATGGGAGTATCCCAGTATAAATACAGGGCTCTGACTCCATTTTCACTCTAACATAGACCTAACTTACCTTGTCACTTAGAGAAATCAGTTGCTGGTAATCTTTTCTCATGCCAGGGTACTCCATAGCCAGGAATAAGGTATTCAAGATAATGCAAACCATGATTAGGAGATCAACAAAAGGATTCAAAATTACCAATTTCATCTTCTCTTTGACTGCTCTCCAGAATGGACAACAATTCCAAATCAGATACTTTTGAGGGAAATTTTTCCAAAATGTAGGACAATTCAGTTTTGACTCTGGCAGACAAAGAGTGACATATGAATAATCCTTTGTAGAATGTCACGGAATGAAGAAAAAAAACAATAATTCATCGAAAAGGTTGAAAAGAGAAGTCAGTCTCACATGAGCAGAATGGCATCACTGAAAAAGTTTTTAGCTCACTCTGCACAAACTAATCACAGACTAATAAAGGTCAGGCAAAATTTACCCTTGGTGATTGCGAGTTACATGAGATATGAGAGTATTAATTTTACTGAAATTTACATTTGGCAGCATAATTTCCCCTAGTGGAAATTATTATTATTTTAAAATAATGCTGTTTGTGACAGTTTGATCTCTCAGGTTGAGTTACACAATCACCACAGGAAAAAGTGGAAAGAATGACTTACTTGAATTATCTGTCAGAATTGTGGCTGCACTCATTAACCTCTGTCTTCGGACAGGATCATTGATAGCATCCATTGACACCTCATAGGACAGCAGGATCTGCCTCTTTTGGTTAGAAAGGCAGCAGAAGATAAAATAACAAGGGAACATGGGGATATAATAATTACAATACAAATATTACAATACAAATTGCAATACAAGAATTATATCCAGCATGAGATAAATATGCCTTTTCAAATACACATTATAGTGAAGCTTTAACTTGCTGAAAGAATATAAAACAACAAAAAAAGTAACAATATCAGGTTACTTCAAATGTCCTTTGAAGACAAAGGACATTTCATCAAAACCAGTATAATATTTCAAGATATTTTTTCTTTCTGAAGATAATTAAATAGCATTTATAATGCCATCATAAAAGAAGTATAGAAACATTAACAGGGAGTAATGGAAAAGAATCAATTTGTCTTTCCAGTGAATGATAAAAACAACAGACATAAAGAACACTGACCCATCATTTTGAATAACCTATTGGCTATTTAACTGTGAATTACTGATTATTTATAAATAATCATGTATTAATGTGAAAAACAGTCACCTAGTTAATACAAATTATTGGGGTCTTTGGCCCTATCAAACCTATCAAGATCTAACTAATATTGAACTTCCTAAAACCAGGAATGGGACTACTTTTGTTTTCATTAGAACCACCAGATGACAAGGAACTTGACAGACTCAGAGTGGGCAGATTGACCATATCACAGTACACTGTACCTTAGTATTCCCTCTCAGCACAACTGGATTTGCATAATTTTCTTTTTAGGGAAGGATAAATGCATAAAAATAGATCATAATGTTACCTCAAACTCTTATGATATTATGACTTTTATTAACATAGTCTGTAAAACTTTTATTCAGGGAATGAAACTGATATCTTGGCCCTAAAGATTTAATAATAATTATTTCTCTTTGTCATTCTCATATTTAAATTAAAATCTAAGCAAACCTTAGGTGACAGAACTGTCAGAGAACAGACCTAGAACATGAAATTATAATACAGTGCTGAAATGCTCATTTCCCCCTCTGTTTTTTTTTAATCCAAAAGGCTCAACTAGATTATTCTAATCATGGCCAATGCAAGTCCCCCTTTCATTCTTTTCTCTAAGATTTGGTGTCTCAGAAAAGAGAAATCCAGAATAATTTTGTGCCAGCCTGACTAAAGTTCTCAGTCTTGTTGAAATTCACAGCTGTTAAGGAACCTTCAGAGTTGTGTTTTTGGAAAGGACAAGGACATTCACCCTCACTGAACTGGTCACTGACCTTTAGCTGAAGGAAAAACTGGGGATGAGAAGTCCTCTGACAAACTGGGATTTAAAATAGGGATGTGCACTAGAGAAATAATGTTTATAAACTCATTCTGTCCTACCAAAAATCTTCTACCCAATATGCTTTTTTCTCTGACTTAGCACCTTTAGCTTCTTTTTATGATGAAAGTTGAGAGGACATTGTTTGAGGAGTCCTCAATTGCAGCAGAGCTTGTAATTGTCATAACATGAAATATGAAATAAATTGCCAGGTTTGTTGCAGATTGTGCTTATTTGACTAAAGGTAAAAATCTACATTGGAGCAACTCATGCTGCTTGGATCATGTTTAGGTCTTCCTAGAGATATTCAGAATTTTGTCATTCCCTGGACAAAGAGAGAGGAGGGGACCTTGGAAAGGTCTGAAGATGTTATTTCTGAGATATAAAATCCAGATTACATTTGGCATCCATCTGTGCAGACTTTGTGCCCTTGCAGAGGTAAGGTCTAGCAAACAATCCAAATTCATCTCCTGTCTCATACATCTCCTGCAACACAGTCACAGACTTAGAAGAATAAAGTTAAATAGGAATAACCAGCCATAAAAAAAAGATTTTTATACTTACAGAAGATATGGCACCTATTATGAAAAGACATTTTTTTCTGAATAGGTACAATAAAACACTACCATGGGCTGTGACACAGCACTTCCTTTAAGTGCAGCAGAACCAAACTAGGTCACAAAATTGAATTATATTCTTAACACAGCAGGGGAAACATTAATGACACTACAAGAAGCAAATGCTTTATTAAAGGAGATGACAGGTGGTAGTTGTTGCCAAGTGGATGATTTGGATTCCTTCAGCTCAAATATATAATTTATTATAGCTAGGATAATGGAATTTAGAAGAAATTCTGACCATGATGACTGTCAGAATAAGAATTTAATCAATTTTAGCTAGAATTATATGTCTGAGAAAGACTCCCCTTCAAGGATACTTTTCAAACAGACAGAAGTTGCAACATTATTTCTCTTAGCTCTGCTATGGGAATATTTCCATTTTCACTGAGATGGGTGGAACAATTCTGAGTCCTCTCAGAAACAAAAGAGAATCTGTCATGAGATGAAACCACTATCAGGGCATTAGAAGCTTTCTTTTTAGATATTGTTGAAAATAATTAAGTTATATGGATAATTGCCTGAGAATTATTTTGAAACATTCAGCTCAATATTAAAATATCTAAATGAAAATGTTTACAAAGAGCCAGATGAAGATTAAAGTTGGGATGGTTTTCTAGAAGATACAGTATTTTGTCAGTGCCAAAGGTACTGTGGAAAAAAAATCTCCAAAATTAAGCAAAAGAAGTAAAACAAGTCTTAATGGAAGTTTCTTACTGGACTTAAAAATGAGTGGTCAGCAGATGAGCCAGAAACCACTGTTGCAAACAAGGTGTGAAACAATATGTGTGAGATTCAGCCTTTTACACATCCATGTTTAATATATCCATGTGTGCAATGCATTTAAAATCCCAGTATATGGGACACATATGTTTCTGATAAGTTTGATTCACATAAATAAATGTTTCTGAAGCCGTTTGAGATGCTCTATTGAGACATTTGATGGTTGAGACATCCACAGAAGCAGACAAGGCATATAACATCTGTGCCCTTCCAGAGAGGAGGTGAAAGCCAAGACACTAGAAAAGCTCTAATGCCACTAAGTATCAATTTGTGATCTAAAAAATTAAATCTCCTCTGGGAGTTTAGAACCTAAAACACATATACAACCCTAAAAACCTCAAAAAATTCAAGCTCTGGAAATAATCCAGTTGCCTAAATCTAGGAATACACCAACATTTGAGATGCTGTAATGTTTATGAGCTACTCACAAAGTGCTGGAAGATGTGCACAGATATCAGAGATATCTAGAACATCCAACATATGCAAGAGCATCTAAACTGGCACCAGATGCTCAAAGCAAATGAATCACACCCCTAAGATCAGAAGTCTTCATATTGAACTAAACCCTATTCTAAATATTTAGATCACAGAATTAGCTGTCTGTGGAAAAGTAGTAAAAAAAAAATTTAAAAATAGCTAGGTCTTTAGGGAAACTCTAAAACTTAAGAATTTTATACATTTGTTTCTGCAGCACAAACAGAGATGTTGAGAGATCTTATCACAGTGCTCAGAGCACAGGTCTATGATGTGCCATCAGTGTACCACTGACAGCCACTTCCAACTTCCCTTTCAGGTAGTGCTGGCTCCCTCTGGTCCCAAAATCTCATCCTTGAATTGTCATATCACATGCAAATCTAATGAATGCATTTTCTATTTCAAACACTTACAAGCTTCTTGTGGCAGTGACCAGGCTGTGAACGAAATATGTGCTCCTCATTTTCCTGGTCATCCAAAATTAAGTTTTGCCTTGAAGTAGGTGTTTCTTTATTACCCTCTTTTCCTTCTGAATTTTTCAAGTCAGCAACTGACATTTCAGATCCAGCATGCAAAGCCTTACTGCTTTCTTCCACAGCCAACATCTGTTACAGGAAAAGCAAAACATCTGTCTGTTAATTCAAGACAAATACCAGTGCATGGACTAGGAACATATTATGTCATACTATGTGATACATGTCATTATTATGCTTCCTGAATTATTTGCACTGACAATTCCTAGGTTTCAAAGATTAAACTGACATAGAAAGACATGAGTACAAAATGCTATTCACAATTCTGAAAGATCAAGCAGGGTTACCTGTGAGCTACTGTAATTAGTCTGCCCTTGTCACTTTAAATATTGTATTTTGTATCCCATTTACAAAGTATTATAGCTTATCCTTTTACTTTCCTTTTCTTGTTTTGAAAAGGACCTTGAGTCCAAGACTGCAGAAGACTAAGGGCTCAAACTAAATCCTAAGATGTTAAATTTTTCTAAATCCTAAACCTGTTGAAAGAAAAACAGAAGGAAGAAAAAAGAAGAACGGAAGGAAGAGAAGCTTAAGCAAAGCCTGTCAGGCAGAGAAATATTAAAGAGCTGTCAACAACTGTAGAGGAGGAACTTGGTAAAACAGTGATGCCTTACACTTTAATGATGCAATTTGATAGTTGCTAGAGAATATTTGTTTGTCCTCTTACGTGTCTGACTTTTCTGACTGCTAGCAGTAAATCAGGGATATCTTTTATTTAAGGTAGGAAAAAAAATGTATCCACTCATGCTTCTTTCCTGCAGTAATATCAGGAAGGGATACCCAGAGAAAGGAATTTTTAGGCACAGCAATAATGGTACTCTACAAGAACAGGGCAAACTATGGAGTGTAGCACTCATGCAATGTCATAAAAGTTACTTTCTCGCCAGAAAGCCATTCCTATACGATGTCAACTCAGCAAATCCTAAAACTTAGTATGTTTTAACTTGGATTCATGATGGGTTTTGTATCACAGGAATGTTTATGTATTTAAACATATATATACATGCATATATGCATTTGTAAAGACATATGGAGAAATGAAGTGTCAGAAAGTATTTTAAGAAGCCCATGTTTAATTCAAAACATTATTTCCCTAATTCACAAACAGAAGAAAACAATAGGAACTACAGATTATAAATGTTAATTTACAAACCTGTTCCTTCTCTATAATTTGTCTGGCATCCTGAAGCAGTTTTTCCTTTGCCTCTGTTTCAGCACGAGTAGCTCTATTTTCCTCTTCATATGCCATAGTTACCACAGCCAAGATCAGATTGAAGAGATAAAATGAGCAGAAGAAGATGACTGCCATAAAAAAAAAGATGCAGGACACTCCAGATGTACGGATGGTCTGTGAGGAAAAGGTAAAGGTGGTAATAAATTCTTAACAAACTAACACTTACAAAGCAATTTCAAAATAACTTTAAACAATTTCATTTTCCTATGAAAATACAAAAGGTTAATGTACTGCAGTGTTTTCAGTGAACAACAGTAGGATCTGCTTCTGGTCTAAGTTATACATAAAAATGTCACACACTGCAGAAAAGAACAAATCCCATTCTTTAAGTTAAATCAAATATCTTCCAACAAATCAGGCAAATGTTCATCAGAGTTTAAGCTATGACAAGACAACTTCATCTGTACAGACATAAACAGGTGACTGTGGAAGAAATTAATGAAACTCAGTAATAAAGATAAAAGCTGGGATCATCTATACAATCATGAAAGATGTTTTAGTTACAGCATTAGAGGCAATATTTAAACTGATTACCTTATTCTTACTTTTTTTTTTAATGGTAGCAGAGGAGATGGTTCAAAATTAAGCTCTGAGACATTAAAAACTAAAAATCACATGACCTTCAAGTGGCAAATGACATTACATCCATTTAAAAAAGTCCCAGTTAATAAAGGCTGATGGAAAAAAAGAGTTAAAATGGACTAATATGAAAGGTATAGAACAAGGCAGAGAGAGTTGTTCCTGTCTGGCAAAGGCACTGTATAGACGTAAGGGATCCAGAATATTTTCTACAGGTATTTTTACATCATTTTTTAAAAAAAACCCACAGAATTGAGAAGTTACATTCAACTCTCAGAATCAAAACATAAAAGCTCCAATTTTTTTTAGTACCATGTTGTCAAAAATGAAAGTGTGTCTGTTGAGCCAAAAGGTTTGGTGAGGAGTCAGCACTTAGAAGGAAGACAAACAGAGAATGTGACAAATCCTCATATTCCCTGCAGTAGCAGGGAGCTGCCTGGCTGGATCTGCTCCATATCCCAATCCTTGGGTGGTTGCATGCAAATATTTAACTTTTATTTAGCTCTTAACCACTGACTCGAGCATGTTATCCAACAAATTAAGAACATTTACAGCAGGATTTCTCCCATTCAATGTCACCTCCAGAAGGTCTTACAGCTCAGTCACTTGACTCTACTTCCTTAATACTTACATTGTTTTTAAAAGAAAATTGGTGTCAGTAATGTTGAAACCGATACAGACTTTTTTAGTGGTCATAAAGCTCTGAATTGCACATCTAAAGTCACTCCAGAAGGTAAAAAAAAGTACCCACTTGTCTGTAGAGACGCTCCCACAAGTCCTGGGTCATCAGACGGAACACAGAGAGGAAGGCCCAGCCAAAATGGTCAAAACTTGTATAACCAAAGTCAGGATTGTTCCCAATCTTCTCACAGGTGTAGTTTCCTGGACACTCATCACTAACCACAAAAGAAATGTTAAACAACCCTTATGTGGAGATTCAATTGAACCTGAAAGCATCCAATACACAGCGACAAATAAAGATTTGTTCAGTTTGTCTGAAATTTCCTAATATTCCCTAAAATATTCCTGCCAGAGGGGCTGATTCATATCTGACCATCCCAGAAAGTCATTTGTCTAGTAAAGAAAACTAGACAGAAACCTCAATTTGGGACTAGACAAAAACTCTCACTGCTGTAGGTATGTCCAAACAAATACACAGAGAGGGGGGAAATGGAAATATCTTTACTTTTAAATAATTCACTAAGATGAGGAGAGGATAATTTATTAATATCTAAGAAGTCTTTACTGATCTGCTTCCTTTCTCATTTATATCATTCTATGTTACCATTATTCTCCCAGTGGTTAGCAACAAAGTACATATAAAATTGGCTGCATCCTTGTACTTCATTCTTTTTCTGGTGTGAAACATCTGGTTTTAATTTAATAATGCACCCACTGATCCATTTCTTCCTCCTGAAAAATCATCACCATTCCTTTTAACCAAAAATAAAACCACAGTTCATCTGGAGGAAAAAAATAAGAAAGTACAAAACCTGCTTTGTTCACTTACTCAGGTTTTGCACTGTACCCACAGAGCAATATTTCAGAAGAGTCTTCCAATCTGAAGCAGAGATCTAACAAAAAAAAAATCAAGGAATCATAAAACCAGAAGTTTTCAGTTTCTGCAGCTTTCTGACAGTAAACCAAACATTACTGCACTTTATAAACACTCAGATCAAACCTCTATGAAAGATCCTTTCCCAACAAAGGGCACACGGGACTGGTTCTCAGCAGATCTGTCTCTCTGACAATTTAAAATAAATAGTAACAATTTCCTGCACAAATAACAGCGTAAGATTTTATTTGATCTTTGGTAAAAAAAAGAATCTCTATGAGAAACAGACAAAATTCATGAAATAGATAAAATCCATGAAATACAGAATAAGTGATGGAAAAAAATCATTCTCTGTGAAGTACCCCTAAAATTAAGATCCCTGTGCAATGCACAGATCAAGAAGAAAATACTTACAGAAAATTCAGTCCCTTCTATCTCACTGACTGCTGATTTCTCCAATCCAAGATTCACTAATCTCATGTTCAGTTGTCCCAGAGACTTCATACTACTACTTGTGCAAATGGAAGAACAAACTTCCTTGCAGAAATACATGCAATTATATTTTAACATCTCTCTGAAAAATCAATACATACATAGGAAGATACACAGATTATGTAAAAGGAGAAAAGAAAAACATTTACCTTCATCACTTGGTTTATATATCTTGGGGTCCTTACACAATGAGTCATTGTACAGAGTTTTATTGAGGACACATTTGGATTTTAAATTGCCCATAAAAAGCTGGAGGCCTATTAGTGCAAATACACTCAAGCAAAATACAGTCAGGATCATCACATCCACGAGCTTCTTAACAGACTCAACAAGTGAATTTACAATGACTTTCAGACCTGGGAAAATAAGATGCAATAACATGGAAAGTGAGAAAAGAAATACAATGATGTTCCTACATGACAAGACACAACAGCTCTAATTTTGTTAAAGATAAAGGAAAAGCATTGATGTGTGGCTTTGACACTAAAATTAAACACCTTCAGTGTTTCATTCCTGCTATAATTTCATAGCAAAATCAAAAATATATTTGCAATTCCATGAAAATGGTAAAGTTAATATATATTATGACCATGAGATATACAGTAATTTATAGGTTTTCAAGTGAATTTTTGAAATTGGACTCTGAATTCATTTTTTGGTATTTTAATTAAGGACACAACACAAAAATATTGAATATCAGGATGGCATGTGCAACATACTGTTCAAAGTATTACACATAATCCAGACAGTGGTTGTGGTCAATTAGGAAACAAATGAAAATCTCTCAAATTCCAAAATCAGCATTCTAGGAAATAAACCAGAGAAGGCTAATGAGGTAAAACATGAAACCAGAAATATGGTGGTTCAGATATATTATGTTAAGAGAACATATTACATATGGTGGGCTGCTCCAGAAACACAAATTAAAGAGATAAAGGTATCAGGCTAAACAAAAATGTACATCAGTGATGGGATAAAAAAAATACAGAATAAAATCTGCTTTTGTCAAAACCATTTGAAGGAAAGATGATTTAAAAAATTGTGTTAGGGTGCTGCTGAGGGTGCAAAACAGTCACACCTTGGGAGTCCTTGGGGGTCACAAAATATGACCAAAGAACTGGAAGACAAGAACAGGAGTGGAATTAGAATTTGCAACCCAGTGAGGCAGAGAGAAAATCAGTAACGTGTGTTGTTCCTTACCCGGTATTACTGAAATAGCTTTCAAAGTCCTCAGTACTCTGAAAGTTCGAAGAATTGAAACATTGCCAAAACTCTGAAATGCTGTAATGTACCTGTAAAATTAACCCACACTCAGCTGAATGACAAAGATGGAGCTTTTCAAAGCATTTGCTTATAGAGCAGGCAGTAATGAATACACTGCAGAAAATAAACAGGTCAAATATGCCCTAAGATAATATCCCTAAAATTAGGAGCAGTGCCTCTGAAAAGAAATACAGTAAGCTCCTACTTAGTGTGGATTTGGATGCTTTAACTTTGGAAGAGTTTATCCATCAAAATGTCAAATAAATATAAAACTGTCAATGTCATGACCACACTCCTACACTGAGGCTTCTCTCATGAAAGTACATGTTGCAGCTATCTCAAAACAAAATACACACTTCAGGAGAAGGAAGTTGAGCAACAGTAAGTAATGTGTGAGTAACAGTAATAATGTGTTTATTCTGTACCACGTGGGTCTTTCTAACCTTTAACAGTCAGTGAGAACTTGAGTATTGCAACTTGTTTCAATCTTAACATTTCAACAATTAGGAAATTTCATCAAATCAGTATTTTAAAGCATTGCATATTCTATGCAGCACTTTAACAGGTTGCCCCAAATTTTCTAAGACTTCCTTCATGTCAGAAAGGACGTGAATTGTGACTCATCTCATGACAGGGTCATAACCAGTAACAATTCCTTAAAAAATAAAGTCTCAATAACAAAATCTGAGACAACAATGATTGGAAAGGCAACCTCCCCCTCAAAGCATGACTTTGTCAGCAGCACATTGGCATTGCCTAGTCTGTAAGACTGAATAATTAAGCAATAATTATACTTGAGCTAGCAGTTGAGCTAATTTCCAAATAGTTTTCTTTTTTGTACTATGAGACATGGAACAAAATAGGTGGAGGGACTATATTGTAAAGTTGAAAACTAATTGATTAGGGATGCAGGTAGGGAAAAAGGACCATAAATTTAATTTTTCATGCAGCTGTTGGACTGACTTGTGATAGTTGTAACTATCAGTGACTATCTAGTGATAGATGCTGATGATCAACAGTATTCAAGCTCCTTAGCAGTTCATTATTACCCATAAGAATAATTATTCATATACATGTAGATGTGTGTGATAACACCTGTGTACATATGAACTACTATCTACAAACGAGGAAAAACCGACAGGTAGTGTTACAAACTACTCCCTTCTTTTTTATTCTGCCACCTGACAACTTCATTTGATGCCTTTACCCCTCACTGTAAGAAAAAAATATTATTTATTCTCTTTTTGCCTCTGTGCCATACACTTCAACTGTGTTCTGCTCTGCAATTGTTTTTTCATGCAAGTTTTACTCTATTTAGTTTTCTGGTATGTGGAATTACAGACACACATATTCATTGCATCTTTTTTTAATTCTGACATCTTTTGACATGTGAGGAGCAAAACTACACAAAGTCCTGAATGAAAATACAGGCTACACAGAGAAATAATGTGTGCTCTGCTTCTTTACTTCCTACCCACAATGTCTTCATTTTCTACCTCCTTCTCTGACCATGACTGCATGCTGGAGTGGTGCTTTTACAAAACTGTCAGTTTAAACTCCAACATCATCTTCCCAACAAGTGACAGCTATTTCAGAGCCCATGAATTTGTATGTAAAGCAAGGTGTGTTCTTCCTTGAGCATCACTTGACACTGGGATTTCATCTGTTATTAACCACCAAGTCATTCTACACCTTGTGACCCATTCTGGACCCTTGTCAAATGAGTTTCATCTGATCCAGAGTACAGCTAAGACAACATAAAGAGGCAGGCTTGCTTTGGGTTGTTTATGCAATTACCTCTTGACAAAATTCAAATATAGACTAAACTGAGAACAATCACACAGTTCTAAGATGAGTTTTTTATTTAGGCCTTACTTTAAAGTCTATTTTTCTCATTGCAGACATGCACATTTTGATTCGAGCACAGTTTAGCAGGGAGGATGCCAACAACTGTAAGGAATTTCAGCAACTCCAAATGGTATTTTCTCTGTTTTTATCCCCTGAGTGTAAAAGAAAAACTGAGTTTGACTTACATTACAATAATAATAGAAAAATCCAAGCAGTTCCATGGATCTCGAAGAAAAGTAAACTCATTCCAAACAAATCCTCTCGCTACTATTTTAATCAATATTTCAATAGAATATATGGCAGTGAAAACATGTCTGAGGAGAAAAGTGTACATTAAAGTTAGAGGAATAAAAATATTAATGAGACTGACACATATTCAGGCGCATTTCTATCTTTTCTCTGATTTAATCCCTGCATGGAGATAAAGGTAGAAAATGTGAAGCAAAATAGGACAGGCTGCATTACTTTCAGAAGAGTCATGGGGACAAGATGTCTTCCTGAATTTTAGTAAATTTTCCAAGTAAATCTACAAATATAAACATTCACATAAGCATATGATGCTATTTCTGGATGAAGGATGGCTCACATTTCCTTAGGAAACATTTTTAAGACTGTGTCTATATTCTAAAGCAGGCTGGAAAATTTCAAAGCCTCACCATTCTGGCAGAACAATAACAACAAAGATTTATTTCAGCCTGTAAAGTTTGCACATATTTACATATTTACATATTTACATTTTACATATTTATTCTGACAAATACACTCTAACTGAAAGAAATCCTACAGAAAATTAAGTTATCACTATGCTTATCCCAAAATAAAAGGAATTAAAATTAAAGAACTTCTGAGGCTCCAGGCACATTTTCCAGATTTAATTCTGGAACATGGATTGAAGTTACACTGGATACAGTGCACAAGTACAAAAGGAAGCAAGACATTACAAATAAATGGCTTCCTAGTGGGAACAACTGATTTAGGAGTCACCAGGAAACAGAGGAAAGAACAGAAAGAATATATATTCCTTTATAGCTTTTGCATGAAGCAACTATAGCAGACATTCAGGTTATTGCTGTAGAATGAGAGATATTAAGTTTAAATCCTTCTACACAGTCTCTCAAAAAGATTTATTCCTCAAAAGGAAAAATGGGCCAACCTGCCATGTTACACCAGATGGCAAAATTAGGCAATGCAGAAAAAAGGGCATATGGTGAGAGCCTCTAAGAAAAGGCACTGAAGCTCCACAAAAGGCTGTGTGATATAATAACAATCCTCAGCCTTTCCCGGAGGTCCATCTGAGAATTTTCAAGCCCCAGAATCAGATCACCACATCCTTAAAATTTTGCAGTCCTGCATGTTAGTATCCTTGGAAAAATAGTGAGCAGATGACCACTGAGGTACTTACTCAGTCCAGTAGGCTTCTGCAAGAAGGTGAGGGATAGTCATGGCCATACAATTGAGTAACACAGTGCATGTAATAATGCAAAGAAAAAACGTGAATAGTAAGTTAAGGAAAAAAACCACTACATTGCAAAAAGTAAAGTTCATACAAGTTGCTGATTTCCACACACAAAAACCACACAAGCATTCAAATAATTACTTTTCATTTGAATATGCTCAGAACTTGTCATGTGTTTTCCAAAGAAACTTACAATAGAATCACAAATTATCCTGAGTTGGAAGGGACCTACAAGGATCACTGAAATCCAATTCCTATCCTTGCACAGGACCATCCCAAGAATCTGCTACTAAGATTAAACCTTCTCAGTTGGGTAAAATTCATGTTTTAAATATAAAAATGAATTATCTGCATGTGGAGACAGTTTTGGAAGTTAGGACACTAGTGGGACATAACACGTTTGACATGTTCAGACATGTTCACATAAAAAGACCTATTTCCACTAATTAATCATTCCAAATAAAAGCAGGAAAAGCAGAAACAGAGGAGCAGAATGATAGAAAATGGCACAGAATATTTTAAGATTCCAATCAGGGAAACCAATGAAAGGATATGAATGGATCAGAATTTTAATTGCTGTTTTTCTGACTGGATTAAAAGGACCAAATATAAACAATGCAGACGTGGCAGTAAACCGGAAAATAGTCCTCCTTTTATTTAGCACCATAAAAGTCTATTAAAAAAAAAAAAAAGGATTCATAATATATGAAACATTTAAATGAAATAAAAATTTCTGCAAAAATTACATGTTCTGTTTTTCAAGTCTGCATCTAGAGCTATATCTAACTGCAGTTAGGAGTACAGCTTTCCTTTATTCTTACTTGGAGCTGTGGCCTGATTACACACATTTTGAAGGAAAGAGTGCAGCTCTATAGCTGTTGTCTCTCATTATTGCCTGAGAGGAAGAAACCATAATGGGAATGATTATGAAAAGCAAGTAATCATATTCATTTGGTCAAAGCAATTAAATTACTACTCTGGGACTGTAACAATGGTCTTAACACCTTACTCTTGGACAGTTTTATAGGCTACAAGTGATTATGTACAAGATACACATTGTGTAGCACTGACAAAATCCTGGACAGTCAAAGCAAAAATTTTAATTTTGAAGTATCTCTATATTGTCACATAACACTGCAAATTCCCTCTAAGCTACCTTAAGGTCCATACAGCTCAGCTCTTTTGCCATATAGTAAAAATGAAATCTTTTGAATGAAAAACACAGTTTCCTAACTTTAACTCAATCAACCTTAGTTCCTCTTCCTCAATAGTATCACTTTGATTACTTTGAGAAAAAAGTATCTGGAAGATCAAAGTCTAAAGCTTGTTCTCTGAAAAAATGATTACACTCCAACACTTTGCTGGCATACATTGAAACAGCAACTAGGACTGGATGGAACCTTTTGGTCTTCAGATCAAGTCTTCCTTGACAGTAGTAATAATTTAATTGAAGTATTTAATTTAGAAGGGATTCCTAGACTACCTACTTTATGCACTGTTATAGTCAGCATTACCAACCACCATGGAATAGCATGGAGTATGTGCAATATAAATGTGGAACAATAAACAAAGCCAGTGAGACATAAAGTTACAGGAAATTAATTTAAGACAATGAAAATACATGGGTTTGCTACACAGAGTAATGGAAATATCTCAGATGGGCCTCCCTTAATTTGTATAGTATTTGTAATTCAGTGAAAGCATCTGCAATTCCAGCGTGACTGACTGCTGGAAAGGCACTGTTTATACAACAGGGAGCTCAGCCCCACAGGAATCAGACAAACTGCTCTGCAAAACAAAGCATCACTAATCCCAGAATATATTTACTATTAAAGTGCACCAATCACACATCATGTTTTCACAATTAAATTTGATTCTTGATGGCAACTTAAAATACCTCTTCATTCCATATTGCAGAGCATACCTTAGAGCTCTCCCCCAAAAGTTGTCAGTAATGTTCAAAGGTCTGTCTACAGAACAATCAAACCCCAGCACCTCCTGAATAGAGTTTTTACTATCCCTTAAGAATTCAGCAGGGAAAAATAAAAAAAAAAAAATGCTTTGGGAAGTTTTAACCTTGTGATCACTGTAGTATGGATCAAAATCCTCCAGGGGCTCCCCAACCAGGTCTGCAGGAATGTCCCCATACAGAGATGGCAATGTTTTGCAGATTTTCAGGTCAAGCTGAGGAGTGAGTTTATCTTTTTCAGCTTCTTCATCCTTACTCTTCCCTTTAACTTTGACTTGCTCCTTTTTCTTGTTGGCAATCCTTTCCTCGATTGCTGCCAAGGACTCAGGGGTGAATCGTCGAAAATTGTTCGTTTCTGATGCCCAAAACGAGGGATCCATTTTTCCTCCTGAGTGTTTGTTTCTAGTACTAGAGGTAACTTAAGAAAGAAAGTTCTTGACAATTAGAAAATACCAGAAATAACACACGCTTTTAATATCTATTAGATAAATGGTTTTATGCTTCTCTGAAACTCCATGTCAAAATAGAATAAAATAGAGTAGAATATGAATAGACTATTTCAATTGAAAAGACTCCACAATTACCATCCAGCCCAACTGCCTGAGCAGTTCAGGGCTGACCATTGTAAGGCCTTGGGCACTGCCCAAGTGCCTCTTAAACACTGACAAGCCTGGGGCATCAACCATCCATCTAGGAAGCCTGTTCTAGTGTTTGACCACCCTTTGCTTCCTCATGTCCCATGTAGACCCCTGCAGTGTGGCTTTGGACCATTCCCACATGTCCTGTCACTGGATCCCAGGGAGAAGAGCTCAGCACCTAATTCTCCAGTTCCCTTCCTCAGGAAGCTGTAGAGAGTGATGAGGTCACCCCTCAGCCTCCTCTTCCCCAAAGCAGACAAGCCCAAAGCCCTCAGCAGCTCCTCTCAGGGAATTCCTTCCAGCCCTTTCACCAGTTTTGGTGCTTTCCTCTGGACACACTCAAGGACCTTCTCATCCTTCCTAAATCTCAGGGCCCAGAACTGTCCTCAGTGCCCCAGATGAGGCCACACCAACACGGGACACAGCAGGACAATCACCTCTTCTGACCAGCTGGTCCTGCTGTGCTTGAGGCACCCAGGATATAAGGCAAAACCAACTAGAAGTACATTGATTTAGAAGAATGAGCAATGAAATACAGACCCAATAAAGATCAACTACTTAATCTGGATCTACCCTGTGCAATTCAGGTTACAGAAGAGATACTTTTTTCCTTTGCCTTTCCAACATGGAAGCATCAAAATCACATCTCTGTAACAACTCTGATAATCATCTAATTGTTTCTCATTTAATTGTAGATTAAAGTAGCAGCAGCTTTGCACCTCAGTTACTGCTCTTCTGTACTTCCTGAAAATAGAATTATTTCCACATGTCCCAACTCTAAGGCTCATCAGATCCATCCCTTCCATGGAGCAAGGCCAACACCAAATTTGGCTCAAGGCTTTATCCAGTTGCATTTTCAATTATTCTGCTTGGGGCTTAAATCCCTGACAAAGGGGAAGGGTGGCAATGAGAAGCACTGAGGTGACAAGGCAAATCACTGTAAGTATCCAGTTACTAATGCCCGAATTTACCACGTTACTGTAGATGACAGCAATTTACATGACACCAGTTCTCATCCACAGAAGATTTTGATCCATTACAGGGTGATTTGGCCTCTGTGACTCACATCAAAACTGATTACTTCCATTTAATAAACACTTTTGGTCACTGCCAAGTCTGTAAAACACTCCGCATTTTAGATTGCTGAGGTCCAGCTGTGCTGCTACTTCTTGGACCACGTTAGAGAATCAATACTCTCTTGCAATTACAGCTCTCTTCTTTAGATGCAGATATATTTATTTTAAAAGGATATGCAAGCAAGAGTGGTTGTGCAATGATTTTGTTGGGGTTTATGGAACTTGGGAGGGGTTTTTTTTTTCCTCCTCTGGGACTTTCCAAGCATGTTCAGATCTGATCAGGAACCGCAACGCAGAGATCAGAACTTACCATGGTAACAAAATGGAAGTATATAACCAAAGAACTGTTACTTTGCTAAACCACACAGACCCATTTCCAATTGAAAGGTCAAAAGAGAAACTGAGGATCACGATGTTCTTTTTTTTTTTTTCAATTTTTTTATAATTTTAAGAAGATCATTTTTATCTCCAAAGCAGTTTTAAGGACAACAGAGAAACTCAGCTTTTAGGCAACTACATCAGCTGAAATAAATGAAGCAAAGAAAATGGTTTTAGCAAATACAAACATCATTTTAGTATTAAGGATTTAAGAGCTAAATTTTAAAAAAATGTGACAAAAGCATTGATCAAGAGCAAAAAGATGCAACACATTCCCTTCAGCAACTGTGACCAGAAGTCATAATTGGGCAAACATTCGTGGACATTCATGAGAGGATTTCTTCAGCAGACCTGAAGAAATGTACTTGTGCTCACATGGAACAACAGACTTCTTGGCCTTTGAACAACTGCCAAGTATTTATAGATTGCGACTTGGCATAGGA
Organism: Trochalopteron elliotii; assembly: GCA_024734555.1. Lineage (NCBI taxonomy): Eukaryota > Metazoa > Chordata > Aves > Passeriformes > Leiothrichidae > Trochalopteron > Trochalopteron elliotii. Next base: position 298,588 of record JANPWX010000037.1, read on the forward strand.
AAAAGGAAGCTAAGAAGATGTGACTGAAAAATCCTTCCAATATAAAGGACTAAAATTATATTAAAAAGACAGAATGACTACTTGGAATTCCTGAAGCTCAGTAAACTCAGCCACCTCACCATATATTGATGACAAGACACTGAGGTGAAGTGTTACTCTGAGAAAAAATTTCAATTTTTGCATGGGACACAAAAGTTTCCCCAGTAACTGATTCTGGGAGGGAAGATACAGAACAGGTTTTCTCAGTAGTAGTCTAAGCATGAGATTTATTCTAGAAACTGAGAGAAGAAACTTGGGTGTGTGACTACAAGTTACTGCAAAGAAATTGTAGGTCAATATGTATCACGTCAATATGTCGCTGAGGCAGATGCCAGACTGCTGTTCAGATCTGTTAATTTCCAGTACAGCAAATGAAAGAAATTTGCATTTAAATCAAATTAAGAGTTGAAAATCCTACAACAGGTTTTGATATCTCTGGTCCTGCAGTAGAGACCAGTCCATCAGTAATAGATACAAATGCATTAGTACCTTCAGTTACTAAAGTACCACTTTCTACAGGATCAGGGATGTATAAATACACCTTCAAATTCAACTTTTTGTTTTAAATTAAAGTGGAAATGACTTAATTTTCACAGGAGGAAATGCATTCAGTGTACAAAGCTAGGCATTGCTTGAGGTTAGTCTTGCTGGCTTTAAGGGTACTGGAAAAAAAAAACAAAGAATATTTTTATGTCAAAACCCAAGGAACTCCAGATATACTGATGAAATTTACTAAACAAATTACCTGCAAAGGTAATTTATTATATAATACCTGAAAGGAACGCACAAAGAGTCATTAAGTGAAACAGACACTGGGCACTACTAAACTACAATTTGCTACTAAAATTTCTTAAGATAAAGGGTTTGCAGACAATTTCCTGGAATAGCAATGCAATGCCAAAAATTAGTCTATTAATACAGTGTTTCAGAGACATGAATTACAAAATGCTTGCTGGGGTACTGACTAATCAGTAGAGATGATAACTAACAAATTTAGACTTCTAGATTGAAAAGCAAAATACAAATTCAAGCCTTATATACAACTCCTTGATTTGGCTCCATTTGTATAAATTTCAGAACTCTTTTCACCTCCCTTAAAGCACAGAGTTCCTTTTAAATGCAGTGAGGAAACAGCCATCAAACTATAGACCAAAAGATATCCAACAATCCACAAAAGTAGAATTGAAACTGATAAAACTGCTCAGTAAAATACTATCAAAGTCAGTAAGGGGCATTTATGAGATGTTTCTCAAAAGAGGAAAACTAGTAGGAACATAAATATAAAAAATATCCTTATTTGTGTTTCAATCTAGTTTTAGCATGGATTATAACCAATTCTGAATGCCAAATTACTTCTATCAACTCCCTTGTCAAAGGCCACCCATTGAATATTTCCTGTGAGCACCTGGATCTAGAAAAAAATAAAGGGTAAACTAACTGCTAGTTTGGTTTTAGTGTGCATTTAGTATAGTCTTTCACATGGGAATAAAGAATAAAGACATGTTCACCTCTTCACCTGAAATAAGAAAAAAATGAGAATTGTGCAGTGCAGCTCACAGCAACACCTTATGAAACAGGACAGGAATTCCCTGTTTTCTGTTCTGTACCTTGCCAAAAATTTCTGCTATCACCTACTCAGTTTCAATAAGCAGAAAAAGATTCCTGTTTCTGATCACCGTTTTCTTCTATTTAACTGCCAGTGATGGTGGACAGATTTAACAGACTTGAGTCCTGAGTAAAATCTTACCTGGACATTGTAGAAGACTATTGCTGTTTCTAAAATACAAGGCCATTTTTTTCACCCAGCACTTTGCCCCCCACTCTCCACTTCTCACTCATCATCCCATCTCAAGGAAAAAATTGTGTTTGGATGGGTTGGATAAATATCTACCAGTGGGGTTTTTTTGTTTGGTTGGTTTGTTTGTTTGTTTGTTTATTTGGAGTTTTTTGTGTTGTTTGGTTTGATTGTTTTAACACATATAATAGACAAAGTTATTCACAATAGCAATATAATATAATATAATATAATATAATATAATATAATATAATATAATATAATATAATATAATATAATATAATATAATATAATATAATATACTCACTCACTACTTCCAAAATCAGGAATCTATGCAATGGGCTAGACTGTGCATTACTTAAACATCCTGAAAAAAAATCACTCACCTGTATTTTTGTGAGAAAAACATTCCAGACTTGTGCAGATAAAGAAATTTTAGTATGTCAAGTTCAGTGTAACTAAGATTAGATAATACTAAAGAAAATTTGAGGAATACTCTGCATGAGGACATATAACAAAACAGAGCAGTCAGTAATTGATATGATAATAATTAATATGACAATAACAGTAATTAATATGACAAATATATCAATGTTCAGCAAAATATTTCACTAACACATGTAAATTATAGGAAGAGCTACATGTTTACAGCAGTGTAGTGGTTTTACATTAATGACAGATTTTCTTACATAGATGATCCCTGTACCTAAAATAAAGCCACATCTAATACTTGGAAACCTCTCCACATATTTTATTTATATACAGACACACAGATTTGTATACATATATCCCCAAATATTTGGATCAAATAGACATAGAATTAAAATAAGACAATCAGCAACTGAGTTTTCTCATAGTATACAAATATTTAACAAAACCAAAATACTTACAATATCCCTTTCAAATTAAAAAAGCCTTCACACTGATTTCTGAAGGTAATGTTGGCTGGCTGTTATGTCCAAGGAGACAGAAAGTCTTGGTTTTCTCACCTTCACCTTTCCATTTCCAACAACATCATTTCTCCTGAGCCAGCTCCCATGCAGAAAGTTTTCTTTGTAGTGGGATGCCTGTGGGAGGGATGGAGGAGGAGCTTTGTTGCTTTTCTGAAAACAGTAAATGAAATTTTCTGCTCTCACTGACAACACTGTAAGAAAGGGAAAAGTTCTTGGGTGATACTTTTGAAGAATAATCTCCTAAATATTAATCAATTATTTTCTTTCTGCTGAAATCACAGCTACATTTATTAAAAGCCAAGATGGACTTTTGTTCCATTGGAAATATATGTGTAAAATGGTATGAAAGCAAAAGGTTTCCTATTTCACATTTCATTCCAAGCTTTTAACCATGCAGACATGCATTAAATATTGGCACAAAATTTGCCTTTTGTTAAAAGCACAAAATTTGCCTTTTGTTAAAAGCTTTTGGTAAGAAATTAGAGTATATATTACTATTTTCCATTAGTTAATTTCTGCTTTTATTATTCCCAGGCTCTGAAGTATGTTCACTATATTTTACACAGACAACATCTGAAATTCAAATATACTATCTGTTATACACAAGACCAGAGCCCAAAATACATTCAATAGCACATACCATAACCTTGGCATAAATCTTGTTTGAGCAAAATGAAAATCACAGCATTTATCCTCCTATCTGAAATTACTAATATTTACTTTTTAAAAAGTGATGTATAAAGCCTGCTAGCAACAGGTAACACACCCACATTCATGGTAAGTTCTAATGCTAAGTACAGTTATTTCTCTTAATTACATCAACAGAACCCATTACTGTCTGAAATTTCTTTTCTTCTTTATTAAGTAGAATATAAATATTTCCTTTCATCTTTTCTGATGATGAGAGGGTTACTCTGAGTTTTGCTGGAAGAATTCTACCGAAGGAACTAAGCTGTCCTTAAAAGCCAGGCAGCACTAATGCACACAAAGAAATAAACAGTGATCAAACACTTTTTTCTGGATAGCTACAACTGCAGATGGTTTTAAAAGAAATAAAACTCTAAGTGTTCTGTGGTGCAAGCAGCAACAGGAAATTTGAAGTTCCAGTATAAGTTATTTTTCTAGAACGCAACACAAGTTCAATTAAGAGAGCAGAATTTTAAAGATCACTCAAGCATCACTCTGTAAAGGCACTATAACTGCTACATTCACAATGCTGTACCAGCTAATACCACTAAATGCAATAAAGATCCCTACCTGCATGTATTTATTCTGCTGTATCTTCTCCATCCATCTATCCCTGTAAAAAATGGGGCACAGGGGATGAACACAGACCTCAACACAGCAAGAAGAATTGCACTCCTTCTGTACACTGCAATGTTTAAAATCCAAAAAGCCAGAGCTCAGAGAACAAGATTTTCTCTCTTTGGCAGTTTAGGACCCACAGCTAACCACAAAACACTTAGACAAGTTACATTTCTTGTGCTGCAGTGGAAAATTTCCTTGCTCCCATTAGGAAGGCAATCTCTTACAGTGGGCAGAGGGCAGAAAACCAGCCTCTCTCTCAGAGAGTAACAACACTCTCTTCTTCCCTTTTTCATTCATTATTCCTGTGGAAATAGGAGGAGCAAAATTAAGGAAATAAAAAAGCTGATGTTTAACAACAAAAAGATAATATTCGTCATACAAATTACTAAAATTAAATTCATTACAGAAATTACTGTTAATTTGTCCATCATGCTCTTGACATGGATCTGTTTCCTCCATTAACTGCAAAGTACAGCACTCTTCTTTTTCCTTTTTATTGCCAGAGCACAAGACAGATAGTTCTTGCTGCTGGCATTAGCACACCACCATTAGTTTAATGACTAAGAGTGTACAAATGTCAAGAGCTGAAAAAACCAGGTTTTTGCATAATTAAATGCATCTTGTAACTGTGCCATAACTCTAAACATTAGCTGCCACTTTAAATTACAGATCAGAAATGCAGCTATGATATCATGAAGGACATCAAGGCATCTGACAACTCATGCCCACTGTCTGATCTTCTTATCCTCAGATTTCCTCCAGCCTCCTCCTCCACCAGCTTCCTCCTAGTGAGAAATGTTCTGTGCTACAATCCCAGAAATTTGTGTCTCTGTTCAGTGGGACAGCAGACACACTATCCGTGCCTCTGTCTCAGAGGGAGAAGGGTTCATGCAAGGCCTCTCCTCCTATTTTTCCCATTTATAGGAATGGGACAGATCTTTAAGCTCCTAATGAATTCAGCATGATTTACCTCCTTTTCCTGTCTGACTGAGACTTTCCCTCAATAACTCGCCGACCATGGAACCCCTGCTGTGGGACATCTGGAATTAAGATCATCAAAAATCTCTCTCACTGCATTACCCTCCAAGATGCATCTGTATTATTAAGATACTGTGTCTCTGTATTATTACTGTATTATTAAAATACTGTAATTACAAATTACTGTGTAATTTGTCGAAAATTACAAGCTGGACACAAGATCCCAGATGGACACAAGATGGAATGGAACAAGAATTTCCAACAAACAAGTCATTGGCATCAGTTGATGTATCTGTAAATCTAATCCTGAAATTTGCATACTGACCTCTCCAATAGTCTCTTTGTATGATTCATAAAAGCACAGAAAGTTCGAGTAAAGAAGTGTTTTACAAAATAAATACATTTATCAAAAACTTAATGGAAAAATCAACATCACTTTACTTACAGGCTAAAAAACATCCTGTAACTTTGACCACTGGAAGGAAAATTACTTGAGCCTGATAAAGATATTTCACATTTTCAAGAAATGGCTCCTGCAAAACAAAATCCATAACTAGATCACGTCACCACTGACAAAGAATGCTGTTGAATTTGATATAAAGCATCTTTTTGAGTGTTTTAATTTAGGTCAAGATTCTCATAGAGACAAATCACGACTGTTAATTACAGAGTTTATGGTTCTGGCTCACTGTCCATTAGACAGCACCAACCACAAGTGAGTCTGAGACAAACACAGCCGTGCCATTGATCCTCCATTACAATCAGCAAATGCAAATCACTTTTCACACAGAAAATCCACAAAACACAGAAAATCCAGCTGTGCACGTAACAGAAAGAGGTATGAACACAGACACCAAAATACTCTCCTGAATGCAAAATCTCAGACTCTGGAGAGCAGGGAATGGAAATCATGTTAGAAGGAGCACAGGGAGATTTTGGGTTTTGTTAAAGATAACTGGAACCACAGAAATAGAGGTTGTCTCTTTTGGGCTTAACGAAAATAAACACCAATCATAATCATAATCATAGCAAAAAGCTTTTATTAACAAAAATTAGATGTTATTTTTGCCTCCTTACAATATGCAAGGAAAAAGGTTTCCCAAGTAGCTTTAGAGGTAAAAATCAGAAAGTTCCATTAATGAGGAGGAACTGTTAAAATGTTGTAAACCTGAACAAGTGATTGTGTGACAGGCAGAATTTCTCAACAGAAAATCATACAGACTTGCAGATGAATGAGAGCTTTAATACTGGATGGCTCTTCAAGTTGAAGTTAAAATTAGTCAAATGTAGACCAATAAAATGGCAATAGGATGGACAGTTTCCTACTGAAACAACTTGTGAGCACTTCTCAAACACTCAAAATCATTAGTGTCTGATAGTGTCAGCAGACCTTTGTTTTTGCATGCCTGCCTTGCTTTATGTACACAAGGAATTCACAGCAGATTTTTGCAGGGCAATAATTCGTTATCACACAGGTCTTGAGCAGAGTTACAGTTGCTAACTCTGATGCTAACAGCTCATAAATGATATTTCTTACAAATTTATGTTAAAAAGGTACTTCACTGCTCACAATAAAATTTCATACTCCTTGGTAATTCAAGGATTTACATTGGAGACACTTGCAATGAAAATTATTTGCAGAGATTTCTGTTTACTCTGGCTGCAACTTCAGAGAATTTGCAATCCTACTTCCTGTCTGTAATATAAACTGCCATACAGGGAGTGCAGTGCCCACAACTTGGTAGGCACTATAACCTCTGGAATATCACATTAAGAGTGATCTCTAAGTAATGTACACACATTTATTACAATGCAAACTCAAATGCATTCTTCGTGGCCTGAACTAATTCAGCTGCTGGCCAGAAGCTTCAGGATTCCCCTTAATTTCCAGGGTGACTAACTTCAAGGCATAGATGAGATTCCAGGAATGTCTTATAAAATATCATAGCCCTGGAACAAGAACAAAAGTAATAGGGGATATCAGGAAAAAAAGAGGTGGGGAAATACAGAAATACATCTGCTTTGTTACACTTGGAACATTGGAACACAGAATAACTAAATATTACATATACAGTAAAACCAAAACAGTACACAGAGAAAGTAATATACAAAATCTCCAAAGGCACGAGTCCAGAAAAATTGAGGGGCTTTGGCAAATTATCTGTGAGATAAACAAAATGTGCAACTCAATCTCCCTCAGAAAAGATTCTAAGAGTGTAAAGGACATGCTGTATTTATCAAGACAAGAATTTGCATGATTGCCATTTCCCTTTTTTCATGCTGCACAATGAAATAAGAAATCGACAGACATGAAATTTGGTATTTGGTAAATAGCTAATTGACTTTACAGAACAACAGGAAATAGCTTTTATGGTAAGTACACATTAAACGCACTGTTACACAAAGTAGCTTTCTGCCTAATGACCTAATGTACACTGAAGAAGTCTGAAAATTATCTCAGTGCCTGAAGTTCAAGTTATTCCATCTTGTTTCTTCTCAGTGCTCTGAAAAACGGTATTAGTATTTTTGAAGCATTTTACATTTCTCCAGAGTCAAATGCTAAGAGCAAAATACTGATGTCACAACCTCTGAAAGATTTCCAGCATTTCTGATGCAGTCTCCTTAACACAGTTTATGAAGTCTCACCTTCTATTGCAGAGGCCTCCAAACACAACCATGAAACGAGAAACGCCGAGAGCCCCAGCAAAGGTTGAGATATTTGGTTTCACACCTATTTCTTACTCTACCTCCCTCTATGATTAAAGTCTAAACTTCGACATGTCAATAATGCAACTCATAAAAAAACTAATAGGATGTTTTGGTTAATGCTGTGCAAGGTTTACACAGAGCCTGCTTTTCCTGCTGCCACACTGGCAAAGGAGGCTGGTGGTGCACAGGAGGAGACACAGCCAGGACAGGTGACCCAAACTGACCAAAGGTGTAAGCTTGATATTTTCTGAGCTTGAGAAGAGCTAGCTCTTCTCAAGGGAAACTTTCCAACAGTTTTCTTTTTCCCAAAACAACCTTATGTAAACAATATTCCTTTCTCATAAGAACAGGTGTTGTTTGCTATTTCTGTTACTTAGCCAGTGGAAGAGGTGTCAGTCCTATGGACCAATAATGTGTCTTCTTAGTGCAGCATGTTATAAAAGGGCTGAATGAATTGTAAATAAAACCTTCTGATTTCTACTGCCTTCTGACTAGAGTCAACCATCTTTATTTAGTGTCCTATTGCAACACAAAGGATACTCCAGACCATGTGACATCATGCTGGGGAAAAACTGGAGGGAAGAAGGAGGAAGGGGGAAACATTTGGAGTGCTGGCATTTGTCTTCCCAAGTCACTGTTCCACATGATGGGGCCCCTCTCTCTTGGAGATGGCTGAACACCTGCCCAGCCATGGCAAGCAAGGAATTAATGCTTTGGTTTTCCTTGCTTGTGTGCATGGCTTTTGCTTTCCCTATTAGACTGTCTTTAACTCAACCCACGAGTTTTCCAGCTTTTGCCTTTCTGATCCTCTCCCTGATCCCGCTGGGGGGGGAGTGAACAAGTGGCTCTGAGGGGCTTTGGCTGTTGGCTGGGGTGAAAACACAACAATTCCTTATTCACCAAACACTCCACCCACTGAATCCATCTCTCTGCAGTTCAGAGAGAAGGATGTTGTGGGGGACCATGCCAAGGGCTTTACAGAAATGACATCCAAGCCCTCCCCTTGTCCACTAATGTGGTCACTCCATCAGAGAAATCCCCTGGGGTGGTCAGGCAGGACTTGCTCTTGGTGAAGCCATGCTGGCTGTCCTGAGTCACCTCCCTCCTGAGGCACCTCCCTGTCCTCTGGGTGCCTTGTTAAATCTTCCAGGAGGATCTGTGATCTCCCCAGGCACAGAGAGAAGGCTGACAGAGTGGCAGTTCCAGCAGCCTCCTTTCTACCCTCTTTAAAGACAGGCACAAAATGTTTCCCTTTCCCCAGTTACCTGGGACTTCACCTGACTGCCAGGACTTTTCAAATACCTTAGAGAGAAGCTTGGCAACTACATCAGACAAATCCTTTGGGATGGGGATGTATCTCATCAGGTCCCACAGACTTATGTACATTCAGGTGTCCTCAACCTGATTGTTACACTGGGAAGCATTTTTGTTAGAGCACTGGAAAGATTATGATTTAAGGTCTCTCTTAAGACAAATTTGAAATGTGTTTATTGATTATTTTTTTTAATATAAAATGAAGGCTTGCTTTGTTCAGTTTAGTCATGTGCTGGCTTCAGGCTAATGGTAGTTGTTGAAGCGTTTCAGATGCTGTCATGAACCAAGTGTGGAGATTTATTGGACTCAGGGTTGGAAAAGAACGAGGCAAAGTGAAGTTTTCCCTGTAAGTAAATAATAAGCAAAGTGCCTGACTACATTTCACTATACATTAATCCATTAAGAAGCTGATGACTTCTATTTGTAACATTTTCATACATACACTTAAGTGATTTCTTGTCTTGTCTTAGAGGTAGTGAAATCCTGATATCAGTTTTATGCTATTCTTTGATAACATGAAATACTAATTTCATTCATAAACCCCAACCATCACTACATTATCCATAATCACCAATGGATTCTTCATTTAATAAAGATAATACTGTGTCTTGAAGAGCAGTCAGCATCTTTGGTACATTTGATTTGAAACTGACTTTGTTTATAGACAGAGAAGATTTGCTTTTTACATTTCTATGCAATTTAAAAATGGGGTTTCCTCTTTTTTTTTTTTTTTTTGTGCATCAAAGGAGTTTAAGTACATTGTGGCTGCTATTAGTGTATATAATGCAGTGTTTGTTCAACCTGCCAGGTTAAATTTAAGGTGAAAAAAATGTACAGTGATGCCTTTGTGTCACAGAACCATTGTGGTCAGAAGAGATCTCTGGAGATTGCCTGGTCCAACAAAGACCACATTGACTGAGGGCTGCTGAAAATGTGAGTATCATAATAGTGATAATTTTCTGGCTTCTGTGTGTATGTTTACCAAACCTGAACTAAAGGCAATATTACATAAAAAACATGGTAGGTAATGTTGTCTTTGTTATGCAGAAAACCTTCTAGCCTCTCATCCTGTTTGTGTCATTTCCTAGTAGAAAGTGGTAAGATGAGCTGGTCTATAACATTAGCTGTTTGCTTTAGGTTTTGGAAGAGAAAGAATATGATGTTTATATGAGTCTAGGGATTATTTTTCAATTTCCATGAAAACCTGACCTTCTTAGACTAGATTGTGAATTTCTGAGAACACTGCAGTGAGCAAACTGCTGCTGAGCCGAAAGGAAGTGGTGGAGAGCCAAACAGGTCTCAGGAGTGAAGCCAGGATGTTGAGACAGGGAGAGCAGGAAGAATGGAAATGCCCAGAATGTAAGCATGGAGTGAATAAATATTGTAATGAAGAGCAAGTCATGGAAGTAAGAGTATAAAGATTATATTTCCTTAGTAACAATGATTTCTAGAATGCTGTGGGATTTCCCAGCTTCCTCTGTGTGCTGCTGCATTCTTTCTTGTAAGGCCTGACAGTCACAGAATTAAAAGATTTCAGAAATACATTGTAAAAACAATTTGGAGCCTGAGAAGTATGATTTTGTCCAGTGGAGAGAAGATGGAAGGAAACATGACAGCAGGACAAATAGTTAAGAAGAAATGTGGAACAAACTCATCTTCATGTCCACGAGAAGTGGACCAAGAAGTAACAGGCTGAGACTGCAGCTCAGCAAATTCAGATGAAGCACAAGAAAACCCTTTTCAGGCAGTGAGAACAGTGGAATATGTTGCAGATGAAGGAATCACCATCTGCTGCAACTAGGGACTAAACAGATATCTCCAGAAATTATAGCAGTGGAGTTGATGCTGTTTTGGGATAAATGAACTAATTGGCTTTAGGACATCACTCTCAACTCCATTTTTAAAAGATATAATTATACAACTACAAGCAGAAAATGTTTTGCATTACAAAAAAAAAAAGGCCTCTCTAATCCTCCAGGAGAAGCTGTAATAGGTTCTCTACTTGGGATAAGAGCTACAAAAATTCAAGATATAAAGACAAGCATTTTAAGATCAGATAATCATGGAAAAATACCCAAAGGACATGGTAGATTCTACATAGCTTGAAACTAAAAGTGTTGTAGGCTATATATAATTTATGGGCATGACTCAGATGCAACTGTTTGAAAATACTGTATTTAGACTGTACTTTATGGGATGTGAAACTTGGTGATCTAAAATATGATTTAAATGTTTCGAGTGACTAAAATCTCCTGAGATATCATATTTTACGTCTGCATAAGCAAGGCATTCAAGTAAAACAACCCACAGTTTTAGACTCCATCATGTCCAAAATCTGCTGCAAAAGCCACTAAAATACATTCACATAAATAATGTACAATGAGCCTAGTCTTTGCAGTGGTTCTCTGGAAGTGCTGTAACTGCAACTCTTCCTGCTGGATTAAAGGAGAGCAATTGCTATTGTGGCATTAACTTTATCTTAAATTTGCTTAATCTAACCAGTAAATACTGGATTCTAGTTCAGCTATTAGGAATAAATTCTTCACTGTGAGGATGGTGAGGCCCAGGCACAGGGTGCCCAGAGATGCTGGGGCTGCCCCTGGATCCCTGGAATTGTCCAAGGCCAGGGCTTGGAGAAACCTGGAATAGTGGGGCAGCCTGGGATGGCACTGGATGAGCTTGAAGGTCTTTTCCAACCCAAACCATTCCATGACTCTGTGAAACACTGCATTAAAGGAAGGGCTTGGGCCAAGGCAGATCTCATTCCACAGCCACACACTCCACCTGCAACTGCGATGAGGACACTGCACCCGGCACTGCTGGAAAAAGTGAAAACAACCAAAGTTTAAATCAGCAGAAGTAATAAATATTCTTATATTCTACTTAGCCTTGCAGCCAGCATTGAAGAAGAAGAATACCTGAATACATGACTTCATCCCTAACCCCTTATATTTTATCTCTCGCAGTATTTTTTTTCACTGATTAACTACTAGCATCTTTACTGATATACCACAAAGAAGTAACCAGTCTAACAAATGGTGTGCCAAGAACAGAGTCTTGCACACAACTTCATACAGTTCCTTGCTCAGAAGATACAGAGATAGAAAATATTCTCAGTTGGAAGGGACCCACAAGGATGATTGATGGAGTCCAAATTTTAAGAGAATGCCCCATTCAGGGATCAAACCCACGACCCCGGAGTTATCAGCACCATGCTCTAACCAACATCCCTATTTCTTAATCGACAAGAATATCCCACACTGAGAAATCTCTGGCTATAATTAACGAAGTACAAAACTACTGATAAAAGACCGCCTGATTATTACTGACAGCTGAAACCGCTGATTTCGTTCATTCGAGTGGGCCCTTTCTTATTTCAACACAGGGCTTTCACCGGCACTCGAGACGAAGCAAAGCGGCACAAACACACCACAGAAGCGCTAAAGGGTGGACGGGGACAAAGCAAGCACAGCGGGACCGGGAAAGGGACAAAACAGACCCGCCCTGGGGCCGGGCTGAGGCGGCGCCCCATGAGGCGGCAACATGGCGGGCACCGCGTCAGGGCGGGGGCGCTGGACACGCCCCTCTTGGCCACGCCTCCCTTGGCCACGCCCACCCCTGCCGCTCCCGTATAAAAGCCTCGCGCGGGCAGGGTGAGGGGGCCGGCACTTCCGGTCGGACATGACGCCACAGTGTCAACATGCAAGATGGCGGCGCATCACCGGCAGAACACGGCAGGGCGGCGGAAAGTGCAGGTGAGGGCGCGGCGGGGTCGGCACGGCTCAAAGGGAGCCCAGAGCATCGCGGGCCACGCCGGCAGCTGCAGGATGTCAGGCCTTGGGGGTTTCTATGGCAGCGCAGTGGTCCCGCTCTCCCGCAAGAGCGCTGCGGTGAGGGCAGGCAGCGCCGCACGCCCCCGGGGTCTCTCCCCCGCCTCCGCTGGCCGCCGTGGCGGGGGCGAGCGGCCGCCTGAGGCACCGCGGGGGTTGAGCTGCCGCTCGCCGCCCAACGGGGTCCGGTTCTGCAGCCCGCAGGAGGCAGAGCTGAAGCAGCTCAGATCAAAAGCGGCAGAGCACGGGGGGAGGTAAGTTGAGACCGAGAGAACGGTGCCCCCAGACCTGCTTTGGTGATTTCTCAGCAGCGACAGAGCTGCCGATTCCTGCCGCGGATGTCTCGGCTGTGTCTGGTGCCAGAGTAGGTTTAGATTGGATATTAGGAAGAAGTTCTTTACTGCGAGCGTGGTGAGACACTGAAATAGTTTGCCTAGTGAAGCTGTGGATGTTCCTATCCCTGGAATTTTTCAAGGCCGGATTGGACGGGGCTTTGAGCAACCTGATCTAGAGAAAACTGTCCCGGCCCAGGGCAGGGGGTAGGAACTGAGTGATCTTCAAGGTCCTTTCCAGCCCAAACCGTTCCACGATGCTCTGATCTGCTTTGCATCCTATTTCTGCTTAGCTTCTGTAAAACACTCTGTATCTCTGCACATATGAGCAAGGAGCAGGAGTTTTTTCTTCTCATATTCCAGAAGTATTCCTTGCTAGCTCCGGGCAGTGTTTGTTGCAGGAAACCCGTGGCACAGGCAGTCAGGTGGGTGTAGACATTCTCAGCACACGTGAGGAAGAATTAAACCCTGTGGTTTGGGCTCACGTGTAGCTACGAGCAGATTGTTGTAGCCTTGGTGGAGACTGGAATTACCAAAGTGTGTATAAAAAGTCAAGATTCTTTAATAGTAAAATAGTTTTATTTTATGGTTCTCAATGCTTTTCTTCTTGTTTGTGATACTGCCAGCCCTTTAGATGTTTTTATAGCTTTCACTGTGGAAAGGATTTAATGCTTTATCAATGTGCAAAGCTGCCTAGTGGCAAGTGCCAGTTTCAGCTGTACCTATCCAGTGTGGTCAAATGAAATATTGATTAGTCTTAAAATAGCATTAGGAGCTTTCAAAACAGAGGTGGGTTTGGTTTTTGGACACATCATTTATCACACAGAGGAAATGGGCATCTCTTCAGAGCATTTAGTGCTTTCTGTGGTTAAGGGAAGCACTCTGTCAATTCTATATAAAGAATTCCCTTACCTTACCAGAAAAAAAACTGGACATGCTTTAAAATATAAAGAATGCCTGTGCTATGAACAAGTTTTTGCAGGTTACACCCCTGAGGAGGGGGATTTCCTTATACCTTGATATTTGTTTGATGCACTCCTATTCATGAAGTATTATATCCCTGACAGCAGCGTGCATCCAAGAACTCAGTGTTTCCTTTTCTAATACTGCTTTTGTTCTCCAAGCATTGCTTAGCTCAAAAGCTGGATTTTACAGGTGGTTTTGTGCTGGTTTGTGATGTTTTGTCTGTTCTCATTGTGCTGTGTGGTATTTTTTCACCTCATGTACCAATGACACTGATCTGTGTCTCAGCAGTGCACTGTGAGTTTAGATCCAGATAACTGGCTGTGTTTCCCAGAGAAGCTTCCCAGCCCTGGAAGTGTCCAAGGCCAGGCTGGATGGGGCTTGGAGCAAACTGGGATAGTGGAAGGTGTCCCTGCCCATGGCAGGGGGTGAATGAGAGCCTCTATAAGATCCCTTCCAACCCAAACCATTCCATGAGAAACATTTATAGAGCTTGACTAGAAGCTGGATTTTTTTTTATTGATTCTTATTATTTCACTTGCTTGGTTAAGTGACAGGACTTTGTTCCAGTAAAGGAGTTTTAAGTGGCTGTTTTATCTGTTAGCTGCTAATGGGAAAATAAAACCACTCATGATTTGTTTTAATTCCCAATGGCTGAGCATTTAGGATGCTCTAAAACATAGAGTTTTTAAGAGAGAGTTGGAGAAATTTGCCCCAACCCTGAGAGGCTTTTACAAAAGACACCTTTCAGGCATGGAGGAACTTGATTCCTTCCATGGCAGGAGAGCTGGTTGAAGTTTATGGAAATCAGAATTATTATTAGCTTGGATGCACCTGTTCTGCTGGTAAGCAAAGCCATCCAAAATAGTCAGTTTAGGGTGCTTCTGCATATAATTATAGTTTCTAATAGTTTAATCAGGGTGGATGTTTTAGGCCTCAAAATAATTTCCATGCATAGAAAAAGGAGAAAAAGTTTAACTCTTCAAATGGGAGTCAGGCATTTGAAATGTCCAGTGGGCAGGTGTTTGTGAAGCTTTGCCCTGCCTTCCTGAAGGCTGCAGGAGTGAGGTTGACTGATTTGGGAAGGGAGGGAGGATGCAGGGCTGTGTCAGACACTGATTTGGGAAGGGAGGGAGGATGCAGGGCTGTGTCAGACTGTGCTGTTGGCCACATGCTCCATCTTTCAGAGGTGTCATCCTGTCAGCCCAGTGAAGGGGAAGGTGCTTCTCAGCTGGTGCCTTGAAGGAGCTGCCCTGGAGGGATTACACTGTAACTGTTCTCCCAAACTTGCTCCCTGGCCAGAATAAATTTACCCCCACACTCAACCTGTTGACAACACATGGGAATTTTGCCATATAAAGATCAGCATCCTTATAATATGATTTTTAGCATGACTTTTAAGCACTTTATCTTTGAGTCTTGTATTGAGTAAGAAAGTCTCATTATCCATCCCTGGAAGTGTTCAAGGCCAGGCTGGATGGGGGTTTGAGCAAACGGGTCTTGTAGGAGGTGTCCCTGCCTGTGGCAGTGGTTAGAATGAGATGATCTTTAAGGTCCCTTCCAACCCAAACCATTGTGATCTTTTTGAATTGATTTTGTCATATTGTGCACTAATACTGCAGCTTACTATATGTGATGTCTGTGTTATTTTTATATATAATAAATGTAAAAATAATTACAAATATATTTAATATATAATGCTTAAGCAAACAAATAGCCAGCATGGTGATTCCATTGTAAAAGGGTAAAATGAGCTTCTTAATGCTTTCCATTACTTCTATTCTGGAGCCTGGATAAATAATCAGATAGTCTCTTTAGTTAAAAGCCATATTTTTAGGGATACATATGCTCCACCAAGACAGTAAAGCAGTGTTGTTTTTTTTCCCATGGTACTTCACTGCTGCTTATCTAATTCTTGATGCAATTCAGATCTCATGGAGCCCATGATTTTGAGAAATACCTTTTTTTTTTTTTTTCATTATTGCTCACTTAGAAACAAAGAATGAGTGTCCACGGAACTCAGCTGGTTACTATTTCTTTCACATGGTTTGGTGGGATGTTTTAAAAGCAGATTTTACCCATCTGTGAAGATAGTCTGTTATAATTCATGTATTGTAATGAGCTAACCATCAGCTGATATACTTATCCATGCAGAAAACACTTGTAAGTCCTGCAACAAATTCATTGGGCTTTGTGTGCCAAAATGCATCTGTTGGCAGTGGCTTTATCTCTGGAGCTCTTAGGTAGTCATTAAAATGATTAATCCTGATCCATTTAGGGTACTGAATCCCATAAACTCTTTATAATGAGTAGATGTTTGTGATGTTTGTGCACTGCTCCTGTGGAAGATTCTTACTTGTTATGGGAGCTTATAAAAGCTGCAGCAGTGCTGATGTCAAAGCTTTGGTTGTTGGTAAAATATTTCCCATCCTACAAGCCCTTCCCCTCCCAGACAGTGCTGGTAGTAAAGCCATAGTGATCTAGATCCTAATTATTGTGTCTGCTCCTGGCTCTGTGCTCTGATGGAAAGGGCACAGCAGGGATGTGCTCCAGCCTGTCCTGCGTGGGGCAAAGACCACTGAGATCTCAGAGCCCTCATTTCCTGGCAGTCCCCACACCCCTTTCCAGACAGAATCCAGTGCTTTATCTTCAGTGACAAGATCTGTGTGCTTCAGGAGCAGAGGTGGATTTTCTCACAGCAGTTTCTCCTCAACCAGATATTTACTGCATTTATATTGTTTAGATATGTTTGTGTACACACAGGCTTGAAAATACACTTTATGATTTTGAATTTGTTTTGTATGCTTACTAAATCTACTGATATTTTTTAATTCTATGCTAAGTGACACTCAAAAGCCCAGACAAACAAAAAAAGCACTTTCTCAGCTTTTTTTCCCCCCAAATAAGAACGTAATGGAGAACCACATGTGGGTTATCAGCAATCTTCCTCTGTTCTTATTAGTGAATGTTTTGATTTTGTGGACTTGGCTGCATATCCATGACCCTTACACAAGTTTCAGCTCTTTTAGTCAACTTGCTGTTGCTTTTATTTTGATGCATTTTAAGTTCCTTGTGCATTTCAACATATTTTGTGGAACCCTTTATTTTTCCCTCTTAATATGGAATTAATGCGTTAATATGGAATTGATGTATTTAAGTACAAGCCTGGATGCTTCTGGTGTTATACTTCCCTTTCCAGTTGTTCTGTGTGGTGTGCAACAAATGTCTCATGGGGTTATTTTCAGTTCAGCCACGTGTGGTGTGTTCTTGTTCAAGTTTTGTTATATACAAGGTGTTTATTTCAGCCTGGATGACTGGTTAGCAGGAGTGGACCATTCAGTATTTTTTATTTTGGATGAGCAAATAAATTTATTTATTTCAAAATATTTTAATTTATTTTATTTAAAAATATTTAAGTATTTTCAGTGTAAACAACTGACAGTTACTCAGATATCATTAGGTCTCCAAAGTGAGTCCATTTTTTGCTGTAGGTCTTTTCAGTTCATAGTGTTTTCAGAACAAATGGTTTGCCTTGTCCTTAGCCAGCTGCTCCAATTGCAGTGTTCATTTGAAATGTTAGTGTGGTGTCCTATCAACTTGCTGACCACAGAATATTTTTCTCTCCGTTTTCTTTGTTTGTCCTTGTAGTATTAGAAATTTTAAAAAATAATAAATTACGGAGTTCATGTTTAATTTGGATTAGAATTCCTTTTATGATTGAAAAATATCTGTCACGGTTTCTCCCCCTGACATGGAGGAAGTTATCATTGCCTAATAAAATAGGATTTTTTTTTTCTTCTTACCATTATTCCTTCAATTTTTAAGACAGTTTATCAGGACAAGTATACTATTCCTCTGTGGACAGTAAATACCACTTTGTAAAATTTCTAAACACTTTCTAAGTGTGAGGAGAGACAAAAATAACCTGAATTCTGTGCACAGTAGCAGTCACTGATGGGGAATTCTGTATCAAGCTCTTGTTGTTTTGCCACATTTTTTTTACATCAAAGATCTCTTGTATTTACATCAAAAATAAAAAAAAAGGGGTGCAAGATTTTAATCTTGTTTAATTCAGTTGTTACAGCAGAGTTATTTTCTCAAGTTTCTCAGGGAGAAAGAGGGATGATGTCGGATTTCCTGCTCAACTCCTGCTGAGATCCAGTTCAGATCTACCAGGGAACAATAACACTGAAACAATATAACCCCTCTCTTTCATCCCAGTTCTTTTAAAATAAAAACAATACTTGCCAAGAGATGTGACTAAATTAATATGTGGAAGTTGTTAAAGGCAATAAAGGGCAGATTAACTTTGAGTTTTTCAGTAGTTGTGGTAATGAGAAATGGTTGTCAGTCTCCTCTGGTTGTGTCTTTGTGTGAGGGAAAAAACAGCATTTGGTTGAGCTGACTTTAATTTTGTCAAGATTAATGTAGAAATATGACTCAATTTCCAAAGTCCTGTGGAAGTTTTAATCATATATGAAAAGTACCTTATTTACTAAAGTAAGCCATCATTTGGGGCGGTTTTTTTGCATTTTTAAATATTTATGGCTGTGTTTTTCTTGAGCTCCTTTAAATTAAAAAGGGTAACATCATTATGTGCAAAAAGCATCAGTATTATCATGCTTAGGTGACTAACTTAGTTTGACAATCTAACTTATGAGTGGAATGAAGAGCTCTTAAATTATACCTGAAAATATAACAAATATGGGAGGTGACTGACAGAGGAGGAGCAAATCCAAAAATTGAGGATTTCTCAAAGAATATCCTGCTATCATTTGGGAAAACAAGAGGCAAAGGGCCCTGCTGACCTTGAAGCTAATACTGTGTCAAGAAAATATTGTTCTCTCTAATGAATAACATTAAATTTGATCTACTGACCTCTAGGTTTGTGTCTTTGCTGCTCACATTTAGTATTTTTAGCTGAGTGTTTTCACTGGCTTTATTCAAAGAGTTTGACAGCAGCATGAATTTGATGGGCATCCCTTTGCCTTGTGTTTGTATCGTGTTAAACCTTGACTTTGACTCAAATATTATTTTGCACACATAATCTGTGTGAGTCTTTTAGCAATACAGACATTGTATGATAAGGGGTGGCACATACATCTTGCTCCCTGCATCTCACAAAGAAATAATACCCCAAGTGCTTGAAGTGTTTTAACATAACACTTCTGTGTGGTTGGTGGTGTCTTCTTTCAGCAGAGTCTCTGGAGCTGTGTGTAGGTGGAAATTTGAGTATGGATAGTGAGAATGTTATGGATGAGTCTGGAATCGGGTGAGAGAAGCTGAAAGTACTGGAAATGAGGACACAATCTAAAAGTGGGAGGAAGAGCTGTGATGCTGAGAGTGGCTGACAGAAGGTCCTTAAGAGCATTGGGGTATAATAATACAATTATGTACATGTATTATACATGTACTATTATCTACACTAAATTAGTAAGGGTAGTGAAGGATTTGTGGAATGACAATGGAGAGTGTTGAGGCACAAGGATTCAGGAGGCTCTTAATTTTGATCCTTCAGTTTTGGTCTGTAGAGCTGCTGCAGCTGTTTCTCAGACAGAGAATGGCACTGGATATGTGTTTTCTGGAGGCATCAGTGCTCTGGCTGTGCTGCCTGAGGATGGGTTAATTTGATGGAGGTGTTTCCCACATTCACTAAATGGACCTGTCTGCTCTCATGGTACAGAATTTGAGCTGCTGTAAAGTACTTCTTCTGTGATAAGGACCCCTGAACATCTTAATTTGTTGGATTTATTTTGTGTCCCTGACCTGATCTGGAAAACATTCTCCTTATACTACTTTAACACAGTTACTGAAATGAAAAATTGCTTTCGGGTCTCTAGCCCAAGACTTCTCCTTATAAGCATTTTCAAAACACTGGTGCTTGTGTATCCAAAGGATTCCTGCTTTGAGCAGGTTTGATTATACCAAGCATGAAATTTTACCTTGTTCTGATTATATTTTATAGAATCTGGGAAGATGCATAACTGTCATCTTCCCCTCCTTTTCCCTCAGTGTGAGGGCTTTCCTCAGAGTACTGTGTAAACCCAGGGATCAGGAAAGTGAGTGCAGTAGCTCTGAGGAAACTGCAGTGTCTTAGAATTGTATTTGCTGAACACTCATAATAGAGATTGCTGTGGCCTTTCAGAGTCTCCTGAAATTTCCTTTTCATTTTTCTCAACAAATCCATGAAATAACCTTTACACAGTACTGTCGAACATGGAGGGAAAGAAACTAATGGAATAATTTATCTGAAAGAGCACTAAGAGTTTGAGTTTCTTATATTGGCAGGTAGGTAGTTCTTAAAAAAATTGGTTTAAAAATAATAATGACACCTATTGAATTTGTATCTGCAGTCTTTCAGTGCTTTGTAAGCCATGGTGACCATATCCTCTCCTTTGTGAGGCTGGGAAATACTGGCATTGCACCTATAGAAACTGTGGAACCCACTTGAGAAGTGAGACACAGACTCAGCGTGTTGTCTGAGATCACCCAGAATATGCACACAGAGCAGGGAATTGAACTGAGGATTCTCTGGGTCTGACTAAGCTAAAGTTGTAATGATTAAAAAAATCTTTTGGGCTCCAGTACTATGACTACTGAATCTTCTCTATGACCCTTCCCCATTTTTGGGGGCAAACTCCTTTGGTGGTGCTGGTAACTCTCAAACTGACAGAAAACACTAGTAAAACTCTTCATATTTTCTACTCAAGAACCTTACAAAGATGAAATTAGATGTTCAGATTTTATGTCTTAATACCATAATTGGCTTTGTGCACGTGTGTTTTAGGTTTCCTATGTGATTAGAGACGAAGTGGAGAAGTACAACCGGAACGGGGTGAACGCACTTCAGCTGGACCCAGCATTGAACAGACTCTTCACGGCAGGCCGGGACTCCATCATAAGGATATGGAGTGTCAATCAGCACAAGGTCAGTCAGGAGAACCTTCCTGGGTCTAAACCTACTTTTTTTTCCAAGTTATCCTGCTGGTAAGCTGCCTGCAGGGATGTACCTGATGCTGCTTTTTAACAGCTGCCCATTATTGTGATCACAGAATCCTTTTGGTATTGCTCATACTGTGGTATCTTAGATAACTGTGTAGTTCTCACAGAAATGTTCTGGGAGAGTGATTTCAAAAAACTCTGCATTAGAAAACTTTTGATACATATGCAGGTTGAAGAAGATTTCACAACAGGATGTGATAGTCACAATCTTCTCCCTTGATGATGAGCTTATTTTTTCTTAATTTGCAGCAAGACCCTTATATAGCATCTATGGAACATCACACAGATTGGGTAAATGACATTGTGCTCTGCTGCAATGGCAAAACATGTAAGTACTTAAAAGTTTCAGAACTGCAGTATTCAGAAACTGTGTACAAGTAAATTATCTGCTGCTTTAATTATTTTCCATCTTTTCTTAGCATGTAAAATTAATTTGTGATGTATATTGTAATTTTGGTAAATAGTGTAAGCAGCTGTTTTAATGAAAACTGAAATGTGTATATAAAGGATTGTTTTAATCTCTTTTGCAAACCAAATTAGAGTAATAGGAATATGCTCTAAAGTAATGTATAAGCCATTAAAATTTAGTCTTTATTCTTTCCAATTTAGTGATATCTGCTTCTTCAGATACTACTGTTAAAGTGTGGAATGCACATAAGGGATTTTGCATGTCAACACTAAGGACGCATAAGGTGAAAAACATTATCTGTAAATACTGTGTGTGATCACTGCCATTCTTAAAAATTAAGATGGAGACTTCAGAAGGATAACATTGATTCATATTGCTACATTTATTTTATTGTAGGACTATGTGAAAGCTTTAGCATATGCAAAAGATAAGGAGCTGGTAGCATCTGCTGGGCTGGACAGACAAATATTCCTCTGGGATGTAAATACTCTCACAGCACTGACTGCCTCAAATAATACTGTCACAAGTAGGTACCTGGGGAGGGGAGGCAAATGCAATGCATTTTATTGAGTAGCATCATCTGTGAGGTCAGTTTAAAACTGTGGATGCCTTTTTCTATCTGTACATAAAAAATGGGCAAGAAATTTGAAGGTGGGGTTTGTATGCATTCAGTCCATTTGTGGTGTTATGTAATAGCTGGAAATCTAGAGCAGCCAGCAGTTGTGGCATTTAGACTAGAGGACAGGTCACTTTGAACTGTTTCTCCTGAGCTGTGACATGCTGGTTGCTCTCAAACTTGGTAGAGCTTTAACTTGGGAAGCTTTTAACCTCTCAATCAACATTTTATAGACATGTTCTCTTAGCTTATTTGTTCCTACATTTTTTGTGTTTTATAATTTGAGGTTGGTTTTTTGTTTGTATAGATGCAGATAAAACAGTACAGCTCCTAAAGCAGGACTTGATACATTAGTCAAATCTGTCAGAAGAATAGTTACCAGATAAACTAGACTAAAAACCACACAGAGTAACACAAAGCCCTGATTACATATGAGGATAACATACTGGTGAACTCTAATGTCACTAGAGATTGGAATGCAAGAGGAAACTATAGATTCTCTTCATTAGGGTTAATTCTCAATGTCACAATCATCTTTTAGGAAGTCACCTGTCTTGCTTCTCTCTCCCAGAAAGGCATTATGTGAATTGTGAGGTCTTTCTTTTAACAGCAATTCCAACAGTGCCTTTTTTAGGATGGTCTGGGTAGAGCTGGTTAAGTTGCTCTTCTGGGAAGTGTCACACCAGTCTTTAGGTTCAGTTGGATTTAAGTGAATAACACAGATCTGGGTCATGGCATCCTGGTTTGTAGTGGCTGTTCTACAGTTGATTTTTTGAGAAGGACAGTTTAGTGTGACCACAGTGTACTTTGCTGGTTGTTAGTAGGTTGGAAAATTTGTGTTCCCAGTGATTGATCTCCTTCATTTTTTAGCTAGTTTGATGGATATTTGAACAGTAGCAGTCTCACATGTGCATTGGGAAAGAACAGAACCATCTTGCACACTGCCACACGTTAATTTTCTGAATAAGCCTGGTTGCTCATAGGTTAGGAATGACTCAAGAAAAATCTGCAAGACTAGAATTTGGAATTGACACAGCCTGTTCCTAAGACATTTGCTGTGATTCTGTAAGAGGCAGGCATGTAGTTTTGTTGGTATGGGGTTTTTTATTTACTGTATTAGGCTGATTTCAAAAGGTGTGTTTAATTTTATAGATTTGGTAGCTTCTAAAACCAGAGGTGCATCTGCTGGGCAGAACTGTCAGTTTTGTGTTTATTGTCTAAAGAACTTTTTAATTCAAGTATAGTCTTGTGCTGACATGTCTGAGTAGCCTTTGGAACAGACATGGCTTTAGAGTGCAGTGTTGTACTTGCAGAATGCTCTTGGGATGGCACAAGAATAAAGAAATTTACTTTATATTTCCCAGAAATATAAAATCCTTCTATTTCTTCCCTTTTTTTCCACTGGAAGTAGAATTATTTTATAGCCAAACCTTGCTGATAACTAAGTTTCTGTCTTCTACTTGAACAAAGAGTTTTTGAAGGAAGAATTTATTTGTGAGCTCACAGGAAAACTCACTTGAGGGATAATAAAGAATTAATTGAGGGATAATAAAAACATTTCTTGTACACTGTAACAGTGATACAGAACCTAAATGATTCAAGGGAATCAGAAATGGGAGATGGGGAGTACTGAGGAGCTGGTGCTTGTTTTGAACCCAAGATCAAATGGAAGTGGAGACATTATCTCTAAGGAGACAGGGAGAAATTTGCATTTCTGGAGTAGGAGCACAAATATTTCATAAGGATGAGGAAGCAGAGGAGTTTTTTCTTTCATTTAAGTGCTCTCCAGTAACTCTTTCTGTTGGAAAGAACACAGTATATGTCCTCACAGAACCTGTTTTCCTGACTCCTTTCAAGCACTATGGATTTCTTCAGAGTACAAATGAAAATTGTTCTTGTGCATTAATTTTCTATCTTATTACCTGGAAGCAATGTACACAAACCAGCATTAAGAGGAAGCCTATTTTTGAAGAGTCTCTCAGTCAGCAGAGCTATAATTCAATTCAAATTAAGTGGAGAGATTTAGCTTTCTGGTGGTCCCTTCCAGAATAGAGTGGAGTTGAGCTTTGCTTGTGTTCTGACATAAATTCTGTTTCTTTACATTTATGATTCTCCTATTCCTGCTATCCAGCTTTTGATAACTCTGTATGTTATCCTTTCCTAAATTATGATGATTGTTGAACAGTGTGCTAACCTTCAGGAGTTTTCTGCTCTATGTTTTGCTTTTAGCTGTTCTCTGGGGACAGTGGAAAACTCTCACTTTGGCACCAAATAGTAGATTTCATTTGACAGTTGGCATTTGGATGCTATAACCAGTGGCTAAGAGGACTCAGAATAAAGCTGCATAATTCTGCATAGGCTTATAGAATATCCTGAATTGTAAAGAACCCTCAAGGGTTGAGTCCAGTTCCTGGTGCTGCATGGGACAACACCAAAAATCTCACCCTGTGCCTGAGAGCATTGTCCAAATGCTCCTGGGGCTCTGACAGCCTTGGGGCTGTGACTGTTCTCTGGGGAGCCTGTTCAGTGCCCACCACCCTCTGGGGGAAGAACCTCTTCATGATTTCCAGCCTAAACTTCCTCTGGTACAGGTTTCTCCAATGTGACAAAATGTGATATTACATTATGATGTTAGGTTACAAATCTTGTGTTGGAAACTCAGCTCCATCATCTAAATAAATCATTGTGTGGAGGTTCACATTTTTGCTGGCCATGCAGTTTGTTGCTGTTCTCAGCCTTTTTGGCATACTGATGGTATGGCTTTGAGGCTTGATGAAATGCCTGATTGTGCATTGAAATAGATGATTTTCGTTTGCTGTGTCTGTGCTTTTCAGAGTTGAGGGACTGGTACTTTAATCTCCAAAAGTGGGTTAGGCTGGTTGGTATAGAATTCCTCAGCTCTGATGGTAGGTGTGGTGCTAAGGGGCTGCCATATGGTTTTCCCAAATGCAGAGGTAGCATCCCTGCTCAAATAACACATTTCAGTGCTGCAGTGTAACTTCTCTGCATTTCTGCTGAACTAGGAGAGGAGCCTTGAATACAAAATGTAGAATTTTACTGTTAATTGGCTTGGAAAAAAAATCTCTGCACTTAAATCCAAATATTGTGCGTTACAAGATCACAAAGAAGTGTCATATTCCAATAACATAGTTGAGCAAGAGTAGCTTGATGGCCCTGGCACAGAACTGTGGTGCCAAAAGGTCACCAAGGTTGTAACGACCATAAATCTGAGGGGTTACTTTGTTTTTCTGCAGTAGTAGATCAAGAATTGGAATGGGGTTTTCCCAGCACTATGCTGACTATAGTCTTAAAGCAACTCTCTACATGGGGCAGGGTGGCACTATTTTCATGAGTCAAAGAGTATTAAAGTACCAGTTTTGAGTGTATAAATGTTTTTCAAATAACAGCATTAAAATTGAAAATGTCAATTTTATTTTGAAATAGCTTCTTCCCTGAGTGGGAACAAAGACTCAATCTACAGCCTTGCAATGAATCAAATGGGAACAGTTATTGTATCAGGGTCCACTGAAAAGGTAAGCAAAATTTGGTGAGGTTCATTTCACTTCAGTTCCATTTCAGTATAAAGAGACAATTTTATTCATTTTCAGTGTCATGTCTGTAGCAGCTTTTGTGTTTTCAATAGTGAGGGCAGACACTTCTCTTAAGTGGGAGTGCAAGTGTAGGATACAAATCCTGCCTCAGTCTGATGTGATGTATCCATAGAGCTTTAATACATCGGGGAGACAATCGGATCATCTTGTGTAACCCTCTTTGCCAGAGATCATTACATTTCCCCACAAGAGCTCTGATTTTGAGGGCTCATGACTCAGATGATTATCAAGACTGAAGCAGTTGCTGCAGGTAGGAGAGAAGGTGCCAGCAATTTGCAAGATCCCTGCAGGAGGTGGGAAATGAAGTGAGCTAATGAAGCTCAAGTGTTCCCAAGAGACAGCCCTTGCTCTTTGTTGTAAAGGAAGGTGAAACAGGCTTAAGTCTCTGTGAGTTGCTTTTTTTTACCTAATCTAACCTTGGAAGAATTTTATTTCCAAGACAGTGTAAAAATGAAAATAGGATACACCAGTGAAGCATCTGAGAGGATTCTCAGAAGCACATTTTTTTGCCCATGTCACGCTGTCCTCTTTCCAGTCATTTCCATTCTTTAATTTCTTTAAGACAGAAAAAAAGCAGAACAAGTTAAATTAAAATCAGGAGAAGAGCATATCTGATTATTGGAGCTGCATAAGATGCAGTTATGACTGTCTTGTCTAACATATTTTCAGTGATGGATGTCCACATGTTCAGAATAACATGAAAGGCTTAATTTCTGCAGAGGTATCACATTGGTGGGAAGAATGGTGTTAATGTCATTTATCCAATGTCTGTTTCCATAGGTTCTAAGGGTGTGGGATCCAAGGACTTGTGCAAAACTAATGAAACTTAAAGGGCACACAGACAATGTCAAAGCTTTGTTGTTGAACAGAGATGGCACCCAGGTATGTGCTTTAACCTGAGACAAAGACAGTTTACAGAGACAAGAAATGTCATTAGTCCATTTCAATGTAATTATTTAATGTTATAGATTACAGATATTTAGTGGTGAAGGGGGAGAGGCTGATGGGTGAAAGTTATTTTTATTGCATATTTGTCTGGGTGTCGAGTAGGTTGTTTACATAAAATACTGGAAATCATGACTAGAGAGCTGTTAACCTGTTTAACACCATTTTAGTGAACAAATATAACTATGAATTATCAAATCTTTTTATTGGGGGGAAAAAATATTTTGAAATCCTGAAAGAGCAGTTTGATTGAAGTGTGCTGGTTGTTGCTCAGTGTCTTTCAGGCAGCTCTGACGGGACGATCCGCCTGTGGTCCCTTGGGCAGCAGAGGTGCATTGCCACGTACAGAGTCCACGATGAGGGTGTTTGGGCTCTGCAGGTCAATGAAGCCTTCACTCATGTCTATTCAGGAGGAAGAGACAGGAAGATTTATTGTACAGATTTACGAAATCCTGATATTCGGGTGCTGATCTGTGAAGAAAAGGCTCCAGTTCTTAAGGTAATTGAGTTTAATTCGGAGAATTGTAGAATGGCTGAGGTTAGAAGTGATGTCTGAAGATGATCTGGTCCACTCCTCTCCCCTGCCCAAGAGCACTGGAACATCATCAAGATGGATTTTGAGTATCTCCAAGAATGGAGAGCTCACAGCATGTGCCAGTGTTCTGTCACCCTCACAATATAAAAGGGTAATTGCATGTTTTCTTATGAAACAGTGGCTTGAGGTACAAATTGATTAAAGAATTCACACTGGCTAACAAGCATTTACTGTAGCACATCTTCAGCAGATTGGGTCTGTCTCCTAAATTGCATCTGAAGTTTAATTGCCTGAAGAAGATGGATGCCTGGCAGCTACTGAAAATATGCAAATTTGAATATTACTGAAATTGAATATGGTTCACACATGAGAAGTTGGGTTTTTCAGGCTCTAGTACAGTTTTAAGAAACTGAGCTGGCGTTGCCAAGGTTTTGTACAAAAGTGGATTTTTCTTAGCAGCATGTGTACACAGGACTGTTTTAGAATCTGTTACCTACTCATGGGAACCAGGAGTAAAGTTGTTTGTGGGTTTTTTGAACACCTAAACATGATGTTTGCATGCACAAATCTGAATCTTTCAAAGAGACTCTTTTTTGAATTTGTTGTTGTTTCTAACTTTAGTGACATGACCTTGGAACCTGCAAGTGTATAAGGAGTTTGCAACTGAAACAGATACTAATAAATATAAGCAGCCTGGCTTTCCTTGGGAGTGAACTCTAGCTTAGTGTGTTAAGATAAAATCTTGGATATGTTAATTTAGTCCTGGAAAAGTCAGAATGTGAGAAAATGGAGTTCAAAATGGAAAATGAAAGTGCTGGTCAGCTGTACAGAGGTCAGATGGGGCCTCTCTCTAACCTTTGGCTACAGTGATTCGTTAATCTGTGAAAGGTAGTGTCAGAGTTAAATGTATAAAATTCTGCTTTTCCATTAGTGTGTAAACTTACATTCTCATTTTAACCATGTGAAGTGTCTGAGTACAAAATAATTGAGAAAATACTGTATTTAGCAAACTGTCCCTTAGATATGATTGCATCATGCTGGGAGTAACTTTAACTACTCTGTGTTAATACATTGCAGCTATTATTGCCCATGTCTACAGTTCATTTGTTCATTGTTTTTAACAATTCCTCTGGATTTTAAGAAGTTTAATCTTAGTTACTTTTCATTTAAACTTTGTATTTCTTCAGTAAACTGAAAGTAGTACTGTTTCTGAGATTTTCAATAATGGGAGTGATCTACACATTACAGTAGTAATTATTAGAGGGAAACTAAGTTAAGCATGGCTGAAAGTTTGTTTCATTATTTAGATGGAACTGGATAGATCAGCTGATCCTCCTCCAGCACTCTGGGTTGCAACAACTAAATCCTCTGTGAATAAATGGGTAAGTGATACATTTTACAGTCTGTGAATGCAATTGAGTAGTCTTGGTATTTGCAGTTTTGCTTTGGGAACTGTTGGGCTGTTGCTTTCAATTTGACTGGGATGTGCTGTGATTTGTAAGCTTTCTTTGAAATAAATCATAAAATACTAATATTGAAATTGCTCAAAAGGTATGCAGCTTTGAATTACTTTCTTTGCTCTCTGTGATGCTTTAAGAAATAAATTATATTTCTTGCAACTGGATAGTTAACATCTAAATAGCAGCATGAACTGGCAGTTGTTAATCACAGATAAAAGCAGAGTTTATAGATGATTATGAATGTGACATTGTGTTCTTTCTTTCTTTAGACTTTGAAGGGAATCCATAATTTCAGAGCATCAGGAGATTATGACAATGATTGTACCAATCCCATACCACCCCTGTGTACACAGCCTGACCAAGTTATAAAAGGTAAACAGCTTTGTAAAATCTCTTCTCTTTAGCACAAGTGATAGAGCTTTAAGATTGACTCAGTTTTTTAAAAACTTGATACTGTGATTTCAACCAGAACAATGTGGTTATTGTCTATCCAGTGTTACAGTTAAAATCATGTTTAAACCTTGGTGACATCCAAGGTTTACACAAAAAAGTGAAACCTAAGAACAGCATGTCATATTATGCAATTTAACTTAATGTGATATTAGAAAAAAAATGAGAGTAGTAACCTTAATTCTTGTTTGTTTGCCAGGGGGTGCTAGTATTATTCAGTGCCACATTCTTAATGACAAGAGGCACATATTAACCAAAGACACAAATAATAATGTGGCATACTGGGATGTCTTGAAGGTAAGGATGTAATTCCAGATTTTCTACTGTTGGATGATTAATTATTTTGTGCCACTTTTTTAATATATATTTTTAGTGTTTGAGATTTCTATGGTCATCTTTCTGTCTCAAGATATGCTAAGTTTGCCTTTTGAAAAAAGAAGGGGCATTTCTGAGGTTTTTTTGTAGCTTTCCCTGATGTGAGGCTGATGTCTGCATTCACCTGAATTCATTCCACTACTGACATCTGCATTCTCCTGAAATTCAGACCCTTGAATTTTTTCCAGGAAACAGTAATGTCTGTTTCGGTGGGGGTTTGTTCCAAAGAGGGTTTGTGTTTGCTGGTAAGGCAGGAAAATGAACTGGCTCCTGCCTGGTGTTGCCTGGGGAGACTTGGTGTGACATTTCTTTGTGTTGCTTTACCCAGTGATTGGTCAGAGGAGAGGGGAAAGAGTGCAGAGAGAAAGGACTCAAATCCCACAACAGTGAGATGCTCAGCAATTTCTTCTCTGGCAAAAGCCTGTTTAAATTCTAAATATTTTCTTCTTCTTGAACTATGCAGCCAAGATCAGTAATGAGGTAAAGCATGCTCAGCCAGCTTACTGAGTTGTTGACTGAAGTGAAAAAGAAATTAAGTTGGAGGATATAGATTTATACTACAAATTATCTAGATTATATTTGGAAAACTTTTCTTTATTTCAGTGTGTATTTAAGTGTGCAGTGTTAGATCTCAGGACCAAAGTCAAATGCTAATGTTAATTTTTACTTTCATTCAGGGTTTTTTTTTCTTAGTAAGGCTGTGAGAGGTGTCACTTGATATATGTTTAAATACATATTCACTGTAGAGATGAGATTTGCCAGGTCAGAGTGTTGTTTCCTGCACTCAAAAGCTGAGACTTTATTGAGGATGCTGGAAGAAGAGAGGGAGGTTTTCCTACCTGTAGCTGCACCCTTCAGTCTTTGCTTCCTGTAGCTTTTCCTGGATTTTGAGAGAATAAATTTCAAGGTTGCAGACCTTAGTGTTTGCCTAAAACAAGTATTTCAGGATGACTCTGCAAGTGGATTATACTAATCTGGATTTTAACAGAATTACTTACAGGACTTTTAAAGTAAAAGTGTGAAACAAACAGACACAAAGCATCTGCACAGAAATTTATTCACTGCTCTTCCCATTGCAGTAGTTGAGCTGAATTTGTTGCTTGATGTGCAGGAAATACAGGTGTTTGATGGAGTACTGAAATATTGGTACTGATGGGGAGAAAAATGACAGAGGGTATTAGAAGACAGCAGTCTACTCAGTGTAGGGAAAATATTTTCTAGTAATCTGAAATAATATTTCCAGATCTCTCTACTGGCTTGATGCCACTACATCAGAGATAAATGAAGACTAAAAGTTAGTTACCCTATAAATTATTGTTTGACTTTTTTTAAAAACGATTTAACATTTAACTTGTATGTTCTTTGGACTGCAGTGTTCAGAGAGAGATCATAAGTCACAATTATTCCAAGTGTATATGAAAATCAAGGAAAAGACTTGAGGTGTTGATATGACTCAGTACTTTTGTACATTTCTTTTGGTAAACAGGCATGTAAAGTTGAAGACCTTGGGAAAGTAGATTTTGAAGAAGAAATTAAGAAGAGATTTAAAATGGTTTATGTGCCAAACTGGTTCTCAGTGGACTTGAAAACTGGGGTGAGATACAGCTCCTAAATCTGTTTTGATGTCGTATTTCACATTTTTTCATATATTGTTTGTTCAAAAAGGTTTTAGTTTGTTAACTGTAGAAGAACATTCATTGCTTGTCTGATGGAACAAATTTATTTTCAAGTAAAACAGCAAATTTTACCTCTTCTTAATCTGAATAACAGATTTTTTTTACTAAATTTGCTTGTGGTATAGTCCACCAGTACCAATTATGAATTAATACAGTTTGGTAAACAAAGTGTGCTGTCATGCTTTCAGAAATTCTTTGGTTTGTATTCCCAGCTAAGTAGGAGCAAAGTTAGTAATTCATAGAATCATTTAATCCCAAACAACTATTACATTCCTCGTGGTCTTTTACCAACAGATGTTGACAATTACTTTGGATGAAAGTGACTGCTTTGCAGCCTGGGTTTCAGCAAAGGATGCTGGATTTAGCAGTCCTGATGGTTCTGATCCAAAATGTAAGTTTTAACTAATATTAGTGTTTATTTTAGCAAAGAAATCAGAAAAAATTCCAGTATATATGTTTTGAAGTATTCCAGTGCCACATATGTCAGTATCTGATTGGATTTTGGGGCTTATTTCCTTAATAATAAATTCTGTAGCATATTCTCCAAAGTATTTCTTTTTTCTGAAACAGTCATGTTCAGGGTTTACATTTGTTTTAAACCTTCAGGATGCAAAAGGGAAAGTAATTATAACCTAATGTAGAGAATGTTAAAGCACATGAGTGATCCAACAGCAGGGATTCTAAAATCAGCTTTTCCTGAAGGATTGTAACATGCAGCTCTCAGACTGTGACAAGCAGATTTCTGTGCCCATAAATAGTTTGCTTTGGGAACAGAACTGCTCAGACTCTGGGGAATTTTCAGCTGTGGATCAAATGGACGTTATTATGTTGCCTGTGGTTTTTTGTATGATTGAAGTTCTGCCTTGCTGTGTCTTGACAGTAAACCTTGGAGGGCTTCTGCTGCAAGCACTTCTGGAGTATTGGCCTAGAACACATATCAATCCAATGGATGAAGAAGAAAATGAGATAAACCATGGTTAGTATTTTAATATTTTCCTTTTTACTTGTCCCTGCATTGTTTGTTTATATATCTACTTCTTAAACAGATACAACATTTGTTGTCTTAGACCTAGTTCTCTGTGAATTATAGATTTACTGTTTTTCAGCACTTCTAAATTTGCTTTACAGCAGAAAGTGTGTTGTACTTCTGAAAGTATCAGTAAAAATCTTGGGTCTGTCTCTAAAAAAAAAGTAGGTAAATAAATGATTCTGAAGTTACAGAAGCATGATGAAAAATACTGATGAAAAACAATTTCTATCAAACTGAGGCTTGACTTGAAAAAGAAACACTAGATAATGACAGTAAATAGCAGTAATTCAATTATCCAACATTAGCCAGTATTCTCTTGACCTAATTCCAGTTTTCTTCTAGGTATTGAGAACTAAATAAAATAAAAGCTTTATTGGGAAAAAAATACATTCAGTGTAATAATACATGGAGTAGGTCTATAGAAAACACCTTAAAGTGGTGTTTAAGGTAACAGTGCTAAGTCCAGTCAGGCTTTAGATGAAAGCCACAGCCATGTGAAATGTAAGGTAGAGGCTGAATTTGGCAAAATAAGAGACTCTGTAACTCCTGAGCTGGAAATCAGTTCAACCCAGGTCAGAGTTGACTGAAAATTCTCATCTTTGGTGATTAAGAAATTACTTTCTATAGATAGATGATGAAATTAAGAAAACTGTACACTCAGCATGTGTCACTGTTTTGTGACGAGGCTGTGTCAAGAATCAGTTGCTTTCTTCTTTCAAACTGGCCTCCATGGAGGGTGAGAGCACCTGGCAGACTCTTCTGGATCAATTGCTGATTCTCACTTTGTGTTCTGGCAGTTTACAGCTTGGAGCCAGACAAGGTTTGAGAAGTGTCACTCTCAGGCTTTTGTAGTGTTGGGTTATTGATACTACCCTGCTTATTCCTGTGTAGAGTTGTGGGTTAGTGGAATGCTTGGAGTACTCACAACAGAATCAGTTTTCATTGTCCTTCCAAAAGAAAAAAAATGAAGAGCATGGCACTGGGCAGTGACTTGAGGAGGTGAAATGAACTTGTTGGACACAGGCATTTTTGTAGAGATACGAGTTTAAGTGAACACAAAATATATACAGTGTTGTTCGTCTCAATTGTTCAGAGAAGTATTATGAAAAAATCTTTCAAACTATAGGATTTTTCATTTTCTGTAACTTCAGTATCATGTTTACCCCTTCCAATATAGACTTTCTTCTTTTCTTTCTTTGCTTATTACAATTTCTGACCTTTCTTTGGCTACATATATTTCTGGTTAAAAGCTGAGGAATCATTCATCTAATGAGTCTGTGCCATTTAAATTTCTTAATGTTGCTTGAATTCATCATCTCTTCAGATACAGTAAGGAGGTGCTACAATGTAATGGCAATGATTTTTCCCTAGTGCAAGTCAGGCCTCCAAATTCTTCTACATTGTTTCAAGATACCTATTGATTAGAAGCTGCACTGTTCAAGAGGTGTATGAATAATGCTGATTTTTCTTTAATCTTGTCCTATCCACTTGATATGGAATCAGGTTCTTCAGTCTTTGAAGACTCATACTGCTGTAATTAGCTATAATAAATTTGAGTTTATAACACAGGAACTTCAAGGCACTGTGAGTCTGAGCTTTCCCAGAACATTGTTTTGACATCTGGCAAATCCAGGTAGAAGAGCAGTGCAAACAACCTGTTCCATACTGTCACTCTAGAGGGAAGAGCAGTCTTGTCTCAGCAGTCTCTTTAGTTAATTCCTAATATTAGTATTGTTCAGTTTGACAAAAGAAATGGGACAAAAACCCTCATAATTGTTTTGGCTCTTGGGCTCTATTTTCCTTTTTCCACAGGCTTTTGTAATAGGCCTTTCACAAACCTGTATTTGATCTTGTTACTCTCTGGTGTTTCTTTTTATATACTTGCTGTGTCTTGGAAGTGAGGATTTTCTTGGTTTTCATGAAGCTTACTATCTTATTAATTTACAAAATGTATCTGCTGTAGGTGGAGTGTGTGCCGTTTTAAGGCCTAGTGCACTCTCACTGCTGTTTTCTGTGGTTTTTTCCAACAGTGAATGGGGAGCAGGAGAACAGAGTCCAGAAAGGAAATGGGTATTTCCAAGTGCCACCACATACACCAGTTATTTTTGGTGAGGCTGGAGGACGCACTTTGTTCAGGTATAAAATCTTACAAATACAAATTCAGTGGCTGAACTATCCTTTTCTTAGTGCAAGCAGGAATGATATCAAAAATGTTCTTTGGATCTGTTCTGTACATTTGAGGTGCCCTTGACAGGCAAAATAAGCAGCTGTTGGTGATGATTTGGCATTGTCCAACTGAGCATGTGAGTTTGAACATCAGCAAGGTGTGGGGGTTTAAAGCAGTAAGGGTTGTGTATAGTCCTCAATTGTGTGTGATATTTTTGGGTGCCCTCTTTCTGCAAACTGAAAAATTAAACTGTGGTTTAGAATGAAGTTGTGCTACTTCAGATTCTTGTGTGTGGTGCTGGTCTCTGAGCATTAATTACTCAGGAGCTGCTACTCAATAGAGAGTTGGCTTCTGCTCCCAAAAATGATCCAGTGGAAGGTCCTAATCTCTGGCAGAGAGAAACACAGGTCCTGGATTGCAATGTGTATACTAATTACCCTTCTATTTCTTCTCATTCTACATTGAAATACCTAACTGTGATATGTGATACATCAGGGACAGTTTAATAGTGCTGCAAAACAAGTGCTGAGCTTGCAAACACTGTGAATTGTTTGATATTTACTGACAAAGTGGATTTTAAATGTAAGGGATGATGCATGTTTGATTTGTTGGTTTTGTTTCCCAGGCTGAACAGGCCCCATAATGATGCAACTTTTGGTCAGTAAAAACAGGGAAACCACTTTCAGTTTGGAAAACTGATTTTTTTTTTTCCCTGCAGTATCAATGTGTTTATGTTGTACCTGGGGTTTAATATTTGCTGCATTCTGTTCTGGTGGATCTTCCCTCTTCTGCAGCTGCTCCTCCAGAGGACACTGGCAAGACCCCATTAGAAGGAGCAAGCCATGTCTATGGGACCTAAAAGGTGGCTTGCAGGACTCTGACAAAATACCTCATTGCAATTTATAAAATGAAATGTGGCTTTTTTGCATCATTGCACGTGCACATTTCCTGATATTGGTTTTATTCTTTCCCTTAGGGCTTAGCAGATACTTTACATGCAAAGCTCATTTTTCCCAAGGCAGAGAGAATTGCTTTATGCCAGATGCCTTTCCCCTTCTCCTGACAGTTCTGTACTTCAACACACAAACACAACACAATCCAGAGCAAAGTACTTTTATACATTTTCTCTGTCATAACCATAGTCTCCTGAGATCCTATTCCCTGTTTCTGCTCTGGGATCTGTCTACCTACAGCTCCTTCTGGTCTTTACAGAAAATAAAGTAATTTCTTCCCCAGTGAGCTCATGATCCTAACAGAGTTCAGGCTCCCTGCCCATTCAAAGGGCAGAACCTCTCCTGAAAGCTTTTTTTAATGCAAATGACAATAATTGTTGTTACAATAAAGGTTATTTTTGTGTGTCTCAGGTTGTTATGTCGGGATTCAGGGGGTGAAACTGAATCCATGCTCCTTAATGAAACGGTGCCACAATGGGTAATTGACATCACTGTGGATGTAAGTATTGGGTGTATAAGTTTGGCTTCTGTTAGGTTTTTTTAAGATGTACTACAATTAACTTTGCAGTATCTGAAATGACATTTTAAATTTTTGCTGTGTTTGTATTTAAAATAAGTGGTCTCAAGGTCTGTAATCAAGACCCTTCCAGATGCATCATTTTTTGATGTGTCCAATTAAAGTACTTCTGCTCAATTTCTTTTGACAGACTGTCTTAGACAAAGAATTCAAAGTCCTGTGCATAATTGATATCCTTTTCAAGTGAGGAACTCAGGAACAGGGAATACACTTCATATTGCTGCTGTCTTTTGATACTATCTAATTGCCTTTGAAATAAATGATAATTTATATTCAAAAGCTAGATGATCTGTGCATCATCTAAATTGAAGTGTCTCGGGAGTATGAGTAATTTGGAAGTTGGCTGTGGTGGGGATGTTGATTAGGAATCTCTCATGGGTTTTGATAATTAGCATCTGAATATACTTCATGTAGCAGCTGCTACAAATAGGAGCTGATAAGGGTTCATCTTAAATTAACACTTCTGAAACTTGTTTCCTTCTAGAAAAATATGCCCAAGTTCAATAAGATTCCCTTCTACCTCCAACCTCATTCATCATCAGGGGCAAAAACGCTAAAGAAGTAAGTAATGCAAATATGACTGTCAACTTAAAATATCCAAATTGCAGGAAAAAACCTGCAAGCTCAAGAAAAACAAACAAAAAAACCCCACCAAACCCAATTCACTGATTTCCCAGAGAATTGTTTTGTGCTTGATGAGTTTGTAGAAGTTCTTTAGCAGCATTGCTCTAAAGCACTAAATTATATGAGAATATTTAAAAGAACTGTGGATTTAGGTTCAGCAGGCAGTTGTACAAGTTTATGCTAAGAAGTGTCTTAAGAACTAACTACTGAAGTGGGACTTTGTATTTTATGGTATTTAATCAGCAGATGAATTTATAGATTGTTACTCTGTTCAGAACCACAGCTTTGTTTCCTGTTGCTAACAGAGATGAATAATTGCTTTTGAAAGGAAAAGAAACAAAAACTGCCAGTAGGGAATGCAAACTAGTTTGCCAGTCACGTGAGCTGTAATTGGGAGCTGGGTTGGTTAGAAATCAATGCAGATTTTTATCTGGTCTTTTCAATATTTCAACCACTTTCTGAGTTTTTTGCTGTGTGACTCTTTGGATAAATTGCTGTTACAATCATGGTGTTCTGGATGATCCTGATCATTTACTACTAGACAATATAAAGATGACTTCTGTGTAGTTGCATAGTTTGCTACAGCTAAGGAGGATGTTGTGAAGATAAGAAATACAGTTTGCTTCTCAATTTTTTTCCTGACAAACTTGTGTAACTCCTGTAGAGACCGGCTGTCAGCCAGTGACATGCTGCAGGTTAGAAAAGTGATGGAACACGTGTATGAGAAAATCATAAACTTGGATAATGAGTCTCAGACAACGAGCTCCTCCAACAATGAGAAAGCAGGAGAACAAGAAAAGGAGGAGGACATTGCTGTGCTAGCAGAGGAGAAGATTGAACTTCTGTGCCAGGACCAGGTAAGTGCCCTGTGATCAAAACCAAGCCTTAGCAGTGAATTGGTTGTGAATTGTTAAGTTCTGAGCTTGAAATATGCTATAGATTGTGTTACCTTTAAAACTAAGTAAATATTTTGACATTAGCTTAGCTTAGTGCTGACACAAGTTTCTGACAGTTGCAGATAGAGAGATGAAAGGATTTCCATAATTTGGTCTAACATGGGGCCCTTATAGGGTTACTTACTCATAGTCACAAATGGGCTTAATACAATTCCATAGAGTTGTATTTTTTTTGCATTTCTGGAATGTTTTGAGTTCTGCTTTTTTGGTAGTTTTCAAAATTGATCCAAAACCACTAATTGCCTGATAAGTGTAATGAAGATTAGGTGCTGAGGAGGAGATGGTTGTAATCTAAAGTTACATGTTGCTCTGCTAAAATCTTTCAGTAATGCATCGGGCTTAGCTGCTAATTGAAAAATCTGAGTCTTTGCGTGGCTCATCTTTGTGAAAACTGATACCATCCTGTGGGTGAACTGGAGGATTTGTTTGGTTTTTTTTTTTTAAGTTTCTGCCAGCCTAGCAGACTTGTGAAGTAAAAGCTGACCTTTTGCTGTGTAGGTTTTGGACCCCAACATGGACCTTCGGACTGTCAAGCACTTCATCTGGAAGAGTGGCGGGGACCTGACGCTTCACTACCGCCAGAAATCAACGTGAGGCCGCGCGGACCCAGAGCAGTCATTAAATACTTGACCTTGCTGTGCTGGTTCCAAGAGTAGTTCTAGAGCAGCCCACTGAACCCCTATAAGGTAGATGAGACTTCTAATGCCTCAGTATGGATGGGAAGTAAAGATTTAATTGAAGTGACTAATAGACCTGTAATATAGAGAAAAAAAAATCTATATGACTTAAACTAAAGTCTGTCCTAGTCTCAGTCAATGAGATGGGAGGTCCCTGAGTGGTTCGTGTTGTGTGAGGTGTACAGAGAGTGGATGATAACCCAGTGCAGACTTTTGCTTCCTCCTTTTTGCTTTTGGTTTTTTTCCCAGAACATAATAATCCCCTCATCTGCTCATGCTTGGTATCAAACAGGTTTGGCCGTATTAGTCACTGTTCACAATGTAATTAAGAGCTGCACACAAGGTATTTTTAGTACATTCCATTCATAAAGTTCCAGCAATGATTTCTCACAGGTTACTTAAGCATTTCTACCACTAAAAGAAATTTGGAAAAGAAAACACCAGAAAATAGGTGTTGTATGGGCCCATTTAATTGCAAACCAAGGGTTAACATGAGAATTGTGTTAATTGCTTTAGAGAGCTGTTGACATGCAAGATAAGAACACTAGAAAAATATCAGAGCAGTGTGAGTCCAGTGATGCTGTGCATCATAATAGAGTGAACGTGCTTTGCAGCAACTTAGAGATTTTTTTTTTCTAAATATATATGTAATTACTTCCTGCACTGTGTCCTAGGTGTTCTAAAGACACACTAGTCTAATTTTTGGTAACTGTGCTCCAAAGGTATGTGACATTTTGTTAAAACTTCAGACCATTCTGATTATAACTTCATATGTTTCATGTTAAACTTCAGAAACTTCTCAGCAGATTTCATACTCATAAGATAAAAATACTGATTCTTCTTTTCTGAGGTTTTATATGCAATTGTTCTTTTGTTAGAGATTTATGCAGATCTTGTTTTCACTGCTATTTCTAAAAATCTGTGACTGTCATAGGCTCATGGTAATCTTTTATAGAAGTTTAACTTATTGGGGGGAGGGAGGGTAAGGGCCTTTCAGCTTTTTGTGAGAAAATGTGGGGATATCCCAGAAAACCATTTGTAGCCAGAGCAAATTACAAATCCTCATAGAGAAATGGTTTAGAAATGACTCTTGTCTGAAGCAGAAGCACAAGTGCCTTCAAGGGGCAGTATATTATTGGAGTTTCTTCAGGAGACACATGCTCTAGCCCTTCCTGTATCTTGTGATCAAGATTTAGGTTGAGGCCTAAGGAAAGTCCCAATAAATTATATTACTGGGATTGTATTGGTCAGACAAAAAGTAAAGTATTTTTCATCATGTTTTATTTGAAAAAATAGTCAAAATATAGTCAAAATAGTCATTCCCTTCTGCACTTTTAACCCAGCAAAACAAGTTCATTGCTTAGACAAAACCATGGTTCAGAATTAAGCTAGCATGTCTTTTCCCATCTTTTGAGAATCAGGTTCAGTTTTTTATCCCCATTTCTATGTATGCTTAGTTTGACACAATTGTGCTTTAACTGCACATTTTTAGTGCTATTTGTGAATTAAATAGTTAAACAGAACTAACTTTTATTGGTAAATTGTCCTGACTTGTATTTATTAATAGCAAGGGTCTTTGTCTGTTCCAATAGGCACTGTTTGGGTTATGTTTTGTTTCCTGATTGTCTTCCTGTCCTATTGTATACATTGGAGTTGCTCACAGTAATTTTTTGTTTGATCAGCCCAAGGTTGTAATTTTCCTTCTGTTTTTTTCTTTCTAACCATCCTGAAACACAGTAACAGGAAAGATTAATGGAAGAGTCTGCAATGCCAGAAGGGTAAATGATGTTTCACAGTTGTATAGAATAAAAGGCTTTAGTTAAAATATTTTCAAGTTGTTTTGTGTACTAGATGAACTGTGCAACTTTGGAGCTTGAATTTGACAATGGGCTTCAGAGTGCTTTGAAGCCTCAAGTAATGCAATGGCTGAAGAAATGGCAGTGCCTTAGCAGAATCCTGTGAAGATAATCTTATTATGTGGTTGAATATAAGAATTTCTGAGGTGAGCAGACCTTCAGATGTGACCTCTGAGTCCTGTTGAGGGGAGAATGTCACATGGGCAGTGCTGTTTTTGTACCATGAAAGTATTTTGTGCTGACAAGTGACTTGTGCCAGTTGCTGCTGAGCTGTCCTGGGTGTGGAAAGGTTGTAAGAGGCACATGAGAAACCAAACTGGTTTTTTTGATGTTGAAAATGCCAGGACAATGCTCAGCGTTTTTGCTGTGAGAGTTGTCAGCTGAGCTGCTCTCTCAGAGGACACAGCAATTCAGTGCCCAAATGTGCTCCCAGATTCCCAGCTCTGACTTAGATGGAGTATAAAGTGAGAGGATGGGTTTTTTGCTACTACCTTTTAAATTCCAACACCTTTTCTGGAGTTGTGCTGTCTGTAAGAGGCCTGAAGGCAGGAGGAGGAGAGCATTGAGTTAATATGAGAGTCACAGCTCCTGGGAACATTGTGAACAGAGAGTTTCAGATTGCCAGAATCACAGAAAAGGCTGCAGATTTGCAGAAGTTATTTAATTTCCAAGTTCATAATGGGAAGGAGTTGTAAATCTAAATGTTTTTCTGGGAGACAGGCTGCTCCACTAAACACTAAACTGTGTATGATAGGTAACTTTTTATTCTCTTTAGGTGGGGTGGGGCTGAGAACAGAAGAGCTTGGCTCAGAACTTACAGCTCAAGTACAAGTATCATTTTAGGATGAGAACTGCTTGAAGGATTTACCAGTGACTTTAAAAAACAATGAAAAGATATTCAAAATAAGCTCTAGGCAGAAAGCTTGTACACTCCCCTTCCCTGGAAGTGTTCAAGGCCAGGCTCGATGGGGCTCTAAGCATCCTGTTCTAGGGGAAAGTGACCTGCCTATGGTAGGGGGTTGGAACTGGATGTCCTTTATTATAGAATCATAAATGGTTTGGTTGGAAGGGACCTTAGTGTAGTTCTGCCTCTTGGTCTTGGGATTTTTTAGTTGGATTGTCCATGTATTCCCCAGGAGAGGGGCAGCCAGGGACTGGCAGGGCAGTTACTGGTATAGAGACATTATGCAAAGGTATTCTTTTTCCTTTCTCAGAGGTCCTGTTTGATTCAAATTTTATCCCTAGAAATGTATTGAACATTTAGAGTCAATCTTTAAGCACATCATCTTACACTGTAGATGTAGTGCTGGCTCCTGAACAGAGCCAGGTAGAGTCAGCTCCCAGCTGGGTAACAGAGCTGTTGGGAGCACACACACCCTTAACAAGAAAGTTCTTGATTGAAATAGCTCCCTGTACTACAGTGGAGGTTTTTCTGTGCAGAGCTGTGCAAACACCATGCAGAGCAGAGCCTGGATGGGACATGTCTGATCTCTCTCTGAAGATATGGTAACACTGTTATTCCAAATGTCTCTTTCAGGGGACTCTGAATGCTTAATTACATATTGTAGCTTAGAAATGGAACTTTGAGCAAACAGTTGAAATTGTGCTACAGCAGAAGCAATGCCAGTTAGTGTTTGCCTGAGGAAAAGGCAAGATGGAGGTTGTGTGGGCAGTGCCCAGGAAATGGAACACTAACACAGTCTAATCAATGCAATGAGTAACCCTCTGGCTGCTTTCTCTTAAGAGCCTGTTCTTGGGTAACTGCTTGGAGGTGAAAACACTTGCCCAGTTTTGGGGGAAGGTGAAGAATACATGTGGAGGTACATGAGCCCACCAATACACGAGTGGTGTGATCTCTGCTCAGCATTGCAGAGATCCATTTTCCTGCAGCATTTCTGATTTACAGCTCAGAGAAGTTCAAGTGTGGCTGAGCAGCCTCTGCACAGAGCCTAAAGCAGTACAGCAGGAGGTTCAGTGGATTGTCAGGCCTGCTGTGAAAGTTTAAGAGGGAAAATTAAATCATCACTGCCTAAATTTGGTGTTATAATCTACCAGTAGGTGTTCAACTTAAAGACAACAAATACATCCATTCACTCATTCAAGTTCAGCCAGAATTAGTTCAGCATCCATATTGCTGTTAATAATGAGATTTGCATGTTTATCTCTAGGATGGTTATTTCCTTATCTTGGGGGTTTACAGTCATTCCTAGTGCAGGGTTATGCTGTATGGAAAGTTCCCCTGGATCAAGTTAGGCTCAGTTGGGGCAGGGCTTGGCCAGCATTCTGTGGCCTGTTGAGCAGAGGTTTGAGGTCCCGTGGCTCTGAGGGCTCCTCCTGGCTCAGCCCCCACCAGCCCAGGGTGCTGTGGCATTGGCAGGGGCACCCAGGGCTCAGTGGAGATGGGCTTTGCCTAATCCTCACTCTAATACTTGAGCTGCCTCTGTGGATTTAACGTCTGCCAGAGCTGTGTCCTCAGGCTCAAGGGTTCATTTTAGGGAGCAGCTCAGGCCTGGCAGCTCATCCTGTTATGTCTGGCCATACAAACCACCCTGCTGCTG
Organism: Trochalopteron elliotii; assembly: GCA_024734555.1. Taxonomy (NCBI): domain Eukaryota; kingdom Metazoa; phylum Chordata; class Aves; order Passeriformes; family Leiothrichidae; genus Trochalopteron; species Trochalopteron elliotii. The sequence goes on from JANPWX010000037.1 coordinate 341,286, forward strand.
TGACATAGGAGGTGACCACATCCTCCTCCTCCTCCATTTTACCTTCTCCTGATGCTGCCCAGGTAATCCTTCTTGTGTCTGCAGAAGAGCTGCTGCTGTGGGGTTTAGAGAGTGAGAGAAAGGTCACATCCAGCTCCTGCTTACCTGGAAACAGATGTTTTGGAAAGCAGCAGGCTTGAGTGGCTGTTTGGTATTGGCTCTGAATCTGGCCACCCTCAGGTGCTTCTCCCATTCTTTTTACGTTTTATTTTGGAAATAAAATTCCAATCACTTTTCTCATTTTGCACCCACAAACAGGAGTACTCTCTGCTTTCTGGGCTGCAGCTGTGAGGGAGTATCCAAGTTGGAAAGAGAAGAAATTTGATGAGGAGGTCCAACTCTTCACCTCATTTAGCATGTGAATGATCGGGTTTCAGGTTTGGAGCACACAACATTCTCCTGCTACTTGGTTTTCCAAACCCCTTCCCAGAGCCAGTTAACATAACACATAGACTGAAGTAAGTTTAAGCCATTTATTATGCTGAGATTTGAAATCTAGCATGAGTTTTGACATTCCCTGCTTTTAGATTTCTAAAAGGTGTTTATGGTACAGAGTCACTTAAATGAGCTATTACCCTCTCATGGCCATCTTTAAGACAGGTAAAGGACTAGAAATAGTCCTAAATAAACAACATGAATAAAACACCACCTACGTGTCTTCAGACAATCAGGCTCCAGAATCAAACAAACCTAGGAATAGTTTAAATTACATTTATTTTTAATGTCTGGCTGTTTGCCCTTGTAACAGTCAGTTGGGGGAACAAAATAGGAAATTTATTTTAGCAACACAGGAAGTACAATTGCCTCTCAATTAACAGACCCTTTAGCAGACTAGAATTCCCTGTCAATTCTACTGCCTTTAATGAGAGCTCAGTACATTCTTTAAAGCAACAGGTGCTTTGACAATCCTGTTCAGAACTACTGTACTTGCAGTATTTCAGATTAACAACAGCTCAAGGACAGATTTTTTTTGTCGGGGTAGTCTCACCTAAAGCCCTCATGACTGTGACTTTGGCTGAAGCTGAGCTGTCACAGGCAAACCTGTGGGACCCTGAGTCCCCTCTGAGTACCACATTCCAGCCCAGTCAGTTGTCACTGACTGACCTGCTCAGTGCAGAAACAGAGCAGGAGCCAGGGCAGGGCAAAGGAAATCAGGCAATATTGTGCTAAATAAATGTACTCAGTTTATAGCCTAAACACATGCCAGCCTTGTACCCCATTCACTTAGTTTACAAAGGGTTTTCACTGCACTAGCTCTATTATTGCCTATCAGCAGCTTTAAAATTCCATGATAAACTACTGCCCTGAGGATTATAAAACCATCCATGCCCTCCATTGTTTATGTCATATTTGCCATTACATTCAGAAGTGATTTTGGAAACAAATGCAAACAAAAAAACCTACAAAAACCGATTGTTGGTGCTGCACAACAGCCCCCTGTCTTATACAAATTGTTTAAAAATAGCAATGAGTGAATATAAAAGCACAAGCAAAGGAAATCTATTTCTCAGTCACTCAGAAGTGAAGAAGCCAAGACATTCAGTCTTAACCAAAAAGATTCATCACCTCTACTTTAAAATCATCTTCAATTTGTTTCAAGTAACCACCATCATTCCCTCCCCCCTCATTGTTTATTTAACTGCAAGGCCACCACCTGGTGCACCCAAGAGCAGAAGTGAATGACAGGACCCACTACCCTGGCTTTGTCCCATTTGGGGCTGCAATTTCAAACCCCATTGTTTCCTTCCTGCCCAGGTAGGTATAAAGAAGGTACATGAATGACTGACTGTTGCAGAGAAGGGAATTTAAACCAAGAAAAGTAACAGTCTAGTAGGACAACTAGAGTAGTAAGTAAAAGTATCTTAGTGTAAGAAATGCCTTGCAGGTCCATTGAGGCTGTACCATTAGAAAAGCTTTCTAACAAATCAAAACTATAAATATTTTTCTTTTAATGTCATCAAACATACCAATAAAAATCATCACTAAGTGTCACTGTTCAGGTACAGTAGTGCCTTTGCAAATACATTCAGGAGCACTTGTAGGCAAATGTGAATTCCAGAACTTGACATTCTGCCAGTGTCCACCTTGTTCCTGCATCAATTTCTCTATTGATTGGGTGATTCTGGACAGCATTTAAATTCTGAACATAGATCAATCCATTAAACAGTGATTGGAAAAGACAACAGGATATGTACTTCATGTGATTTCTTTTCTAGTATTGTCTACACTAACAAAATAGAGTAACTGTAACTTTTTCAAGATCAGAAAAACATTCCAAGCTGTAGCACTGCAACACTCAGCAGTCTGTAAACAGCAGCAGGGTCCATTTCACTCAGGACCTTGTGCAGCTGCTTCTCCTTTCTGCTCACTTGGTGCTTCGTGCTCTGGTGTCTCTGGAGCAGGGGTCAGTGAGCTCTCAGTGCTGTTCACAGGCAGCTTGGATTCCTGCTTATCAGCAGCAGTTCCTAGTGTTGTTTTTGAAGAAATGTCATGAGGAAGATCCAGAGAAGGTAAAGATGGAATTGAAGGCAGGAGGTCATCCAGTGTGGGCTGCTTGTCTGATCCTTCAGGATACGAGGTTAAACCATCAGGGTCCAAAGCTGAGGCATTTTCTGGGAATGGAGATGGCCTCATATGTTTTGGTTTTTTACAAACTAACAGACAGGGCCTCAGCATTTTCATTTAAAGAAAGAGACTCACATTCTATGAACCTAAAGAAAAGCACCTTAGATTTTTCCATTTCTAAATCTGATTTCTGCTACTTTTTCCATCCCATTTTTGCCCTTCTTGCTGATTTTCATTAAAATTTGCCTATTTCCAAAAACTGATGATGTTAAGCAAGCATGAGTTGCTGCCCTTTCAGAAATAAGAGGTAAAGGAAATCTTGAGTGCACTTACCAAAATAAGCAGAGGCTTCACTATTTGGCATTAGTGTTTCAGGGCCTACAGAAGCTCCTGCTGTGTTGAAGGAGGCAGATGGGGACAGGCTGGACACTTCTGTTAAGCTTGTGAACTCAGAAACTGAAATTCCAGACATATCTAGAAATCCTGAAGGAGAAAGCAAGTATTAGTTAGATGCAACACAAAATGCTAGATTCAAAAGGACACATTCTATCCAGACTGAAGTCAGTGAAGTCCCCTTCCCACTAAATGCAAATAAATGTAACTTATGTGGTACCCAAATTCTACACAGCTCTGAACTCCAAGGAAGTCAAAAACCTCAAGGAAAACCACCACCACTGCTCACAGTTCTGAATTTAAATCTCTGGCTTGTTTAAGACCATATTAGTTGATGTAGATGTACTCTAAAGAATTGGTGAAAAAAAGCACCCAAGAAAACATACCTGGATCCATAACTCTCTGGAGAGGGGGAGGAGGAGAAAGGGAACTTTCTGGTGAGTATCCACTCATTTCTGCGGGATGATCCAAGTTCATAACTGTTTCAGAGCTGTCATTCTGAGAGGTAGGTGCCAACAGTGGAGTCTGAAATAAGACAGCAAGAAGTAAAAACATAGTCTTACAGCAGAAGCTTCACCTGTAGCCAACCCTCCCATGAAAGCATCCTGCCTGTCTCCACATGCACCAGTTCAGAGAGAAGCTGTGATGCTGAAACTGAAAGTCAACTGAAGTCACTTAGGGCATGTTCCAGTTCAGCCTTTTAAAGCCAGTCTGTTCTCAGAACTTGGTTCCTGGAGGTGTATCTTTCTCCTAGTGAAGGAGGGGTTCTAGTATGATCCTCATTGACTGGCACAGCTGTAGGATGCAAGACTTGAAAATAGGGAAGAAATATCTGGCAGGAATTTATATCAGCTGACACTGGTGACCTGGCATCTGCTCAGCAGCATCAGCTCTCCCTTTCCCTTCACCCAACTCCATTTCACTCAAGCAAAATTGAATGCTGTACTCAAATATTCTGCATTACCACTGTACCAAACAGCAGAAAATTTTGAACCTCCAGAGAACATGGTAGAGATTGGAATCTATTTCTTTCCTACCTCTGTATAACCATTAGTGGATGGCACAGGAGTTCCAGCTTCTGGTGAGGGTGAAGGTGATTTGCTTTCTGGCTTTTTCTTTGATGTCATGGATTGTGTTGGAATTCTATGCAAATAGCCATATCCAATACCACATCCTAAACTGTACAAGAGAAAAAAATTAAGACACAAGAAAGGTGCTCTTTACAAAGCTATTATTTTAAATCTTGACTCTTAAACAAGAAGGGTTTGTGTCTTTAATCTATAGCAGGAAATACCTACCTGCAAGAATTTCCACTTAAGAGTACTCAAGGAATACTCTGCAATCAATTTTGAGACATGCACAGCTTAGCTTTCAGTGCATTATTTTATATCTTTACAAAATATTTAATCTGACCTGATGTGGGTTTTGTTCTTGCTTTAGCTGCGTGTTTTGACTATGACAAGGCAGATAATGAATCTGCTAATGGGGAACTCAAGACAGGAGTTTTGCCATTCGATTCAGCTTGAACAGGATTAGATCCTGAATGTGCTGAATTCCTTGTTCTAAGCTGATTTTTTTTTAGTGTAAAGATTAACAGTTTTGGGTGACAAGTGTGGGGAAACAAGGCTTAACTTGGAAACACCAATAACTGACAGTAGTAATACCCCTAACAGGAGCTCATTTATAGCAAGTGTAAAACCTGTCATCAAGAGAGATCAGTACCTTCCTTCTCCACCCCAAGCTCCATTGGGAGTCACAACTACCTCTCGGATGGAATCTGCCTCAGTGTTATAAACCATCAGCTTCAGTGGCTTCCCCTCATGGGCTTCAATCAGGGAAAAGAAATCCTCTGACTGGAAAATAAAAGAAAGAAAGTAGTAGTTAATAAACCCAAATGTGCAAGTTAACATTTTACATAGTTATTTACTCAATGTGAGATGATAAACACCCAGAGACAGAAAAATCACCAATGCAGTTTGATCTTTAGTGGCAACTTCTTTTTATTGTCAGACTAAAAAGAAAGATGATGTTTACCTTATCAATAAAGCTTCTGACATAAACATCAACCTTCCAAAATCCCCCAACACCACCCCCATATGTTTGATTAGATTGATACAAAACCCAAATCCTACAACAAGCATTTGTCAGGCACAAAGGCAATCATTCCCTACTGGAAGGAACATGCACCTACCTCTTGGAGAATCTGATCAGATCCAACAATGTAGTCAGTGTAGGGCTGGAGCCCAGCCAGAGCTGCAGGAGATGAAGGCTCAACATCCTGGGGAAGAATGAAACGAGTTATCTGCACCCACAGAGGATAAACCACCAACATCACAAACAAGAGCTAACTCCCAGAGCAAGGAAGGAAAGAACATTTTGTTTATGGGATACAAAAGAAGTTCTTGAATAGTCTACATTTATGTGGGACATCCTGTAAAAGATGCTGAGTAAGAAAGATGTAAAACATGATGAGTGAGAAAAATTTACCAATTTAAGATTACATCCTCTGAAGATGTTGAGAAATTGCATTTACTTAAACAACCAGAAACATAAACATTCTTTCCTATTCAGTTCTACTCTTTCAGCTCTTCCTCTTAATTTTAAAATAAATTTGTGGTGCTTTTTGTAACTTAATGAAGTTTAGTCAGCATAGACACCAATCAGGCCAGAATCTTTTTGCTTTTGCCATTGATTCTTTAACATAAAACAAAAAAACCCTTCCCACCTATCCTGTTTGGTCCAGTTGGGATGGAGTTATTTTGTCACTGTCACTGGGAACCCTGACAGCCACACCCACTCCTTGTCCCTACTCAAACAGCTCAGACAAACCTTCAAGACTTGTGTTCCCTTCCTCTGTGTGACTGCATCACTGTACTTCACATTACTGCTAAATACCACACTGTAAAACAAGGTTATTACATGAATAATAACGGGCCAGCCAAGAGCTGCTCCTCACCAGAACATGCCAGACGTGCTCATTGGCTCCCTGGAAGCTGCAGAACCTCACACTGGCTCCAAGGAGGCCTTGTCCTCCCCACATGTTACTGGGGATCACCTCCACCTCTCGGATCTTCATTGTTTTGATGTTATACACCTCCAGCTTCACTGCCTTCTCAGCATTTGCCTTCAGCAGGTCTTTCAGCATATTGTTTTCCTTGTTCTGTAGAGCAGAGATACAGGATTAACATTATTTCCAGTTGCACCTGTAGCATCCGTGGCAGAATTTGAATACAAAGAACTAAAACTATTAAAGTTTAGGCTCATGAACAATTCAATTTTCTTTTACTAGAAAGCAGTCAGTACTGTCAACACACATCCCTTTACATAAATACTTCCTGTTATTCCATTTCATCACTGGCATTCCTGTCCTTTACAACTGCTATTAAATAATACCAGCAGTATCAGATGCCAACTGTGTAGTCTCACAATGAGCAGCAACATTTCACTTCATGTCTCTGAGCCCCATCTCTCTTCAACAGCCCTTCAAAGTCACTGCAAACTGACTGTGAAAGAAAATCTTCATTTCTGTCATGTCAGAAGATTAAATGATCTTCCCCCAAAATCTGTCCTTCCAAAAAAAGACATCTCCTCTCATAAAACCAAGACAAACTTAATGAATTCAGCTTGTATGTGGTTAGGGTGGAGCATACAAGGCAAAGCTCTGAGCCTTTTAAATAAACTAACAAAACCCCAAACCAAAACTCAACTCTTCTCTCGCAACTCAACACACAGGAACTGTGCTCTTGCTCTCAAAAGTTTAAGTAGACAGGCCATGATTCTTTTTCATGTTTTATCAGATTTTGAAACAAGTTAAACAAATGTTGAGCTCTTGACTACTGGCTCACCAGTTCAGTATTCACCTTGTGGTAGAAAACATGTACAAATGAGCAATAACATAAACACTGTGTTAACCTGTTAAAAAGTTAAGGTGAGTAAAGGCATAAACAAAACCTTTCCTTCAAATTTGGATCTAGCCAAAGAGACTTTGAACACCTGCAAGTTTTACTTTGCTTTTAATTTCCAGTTAATGAAAAGTTTCTCTGCTTGTGACAGTTCTGGCTTTTACCTTCCATCATCACTACAGCACCCACAGTTCATGGAGGGTGGAAAGAAACAACACTGAAATTGTTTGAGACTTACAAGCCTCGTGTGTCCTATGGCAATGATGAAATCAAAGAAAGGTTCCAGTCCTCCTTGTTGGGCTGGGGAGTTCTCTTGAACCTGCAGAACACAACATTTTATTGTTATTCTACACTGATCTGCAGTTACATAAGTGAAAGTGTTAATCTTTACACTTGATTCAATATTTGCTTTTGAGCTGAGCCAAAGATAAGGCACCAAATGAGCTCCTTCAAGAAGCAGTCCATAATTAGGATCTTACTTTTATAAAACTATGAACAGATACCCAAATCAAGCTGTAAAAAGCAGCTTTTGAAACCCATATAAGACACAAATGTTGTGATTCAGAGTTGACAGCCTGGAATTATTAAATACTGAATACTTTGGTGAAAGGCTTGGTTTTCAGTGTGCTGCTGCAGGATTTTCTTCCATGGTTCTAACAACTTGAGCACAGTGAGAGTCCCCACTTGCATCAGAACCATTTTTCCATGAACATGTGACAGTTGGGTTCCCACATTTCCAACCCACTGGAACAGGAATATTTACACAAATACACTACATACTGCCCACAAGTTCTGGTCAAGAAAACTGCCACCACTTACAAGAAATTCCTAAGAGCTGGGACATCTCAATTTCATTAGAAGCAAAGTTGTCACAGAAGAGATGCCAACAACAGAGAGAACACTCATAAAACATATTCATACCAGGAAAAACCCCACCAAAAGTTTGCAGATTACATTCAAGTCCACCCATTTCCACATAAAGGGATAAAGCAAGATGGTGTTAAGGAATCACTGCAAACCTACTGACAGTTTGCCCTTGACTTCACTTTTTGTTAACTCAGCAGCCCTTAACCTAAAACATATTTGACTCCTGAGGGCCATCTCACAATTTAAGCACAAAATTACAACCCAGGCATCATCTAAACTGGGAAGTTCATTGCTAGGAAAGTTAAAACTCCTACATCTTATATTTGGTCTGGTGTTACCAAATGCTAGATATATATTTTTACTTTTTTTAAATAGATAAAAGTTGTATTGGTGTTGGGGCTTTTGCTGGCAGAACTGTCTATAAAAGT
>JANPWX010000037.1:349859-387072 GCA_024734555.1 Trochalopteron elliotii
TGAGGGGCGGGGCCAGTACTGAGGGGCGGGGCCAGCGCTGCGTTCCCAGAATCACAAAATCGCTGAATTACGGAATTTTTTAGGTTGGGAAAAAGCTCTGAGATCACTGAATTCAACCTATTCGCTGAATCACGGAAATTTTTAAGTTGGGAAAAAGCTCTGAGATCACTGAATTCAAGCTATTCGCTGAATCACAGAATTTTTTAAGTTGGGAAAAAGCTCTGAGATCACTCAATCCAACCTATCAACGAGGACCACCGTGGCGACAGACCATGGCCCTGAGTGCCATGTCCAGTCTTCCCTCAAGCATCTCCAGGGACGGTGGCTCCACCACCTCCCATTCGAATGTCTAATCAACCCTTTCTGTGAAGAAATTCCTCCTGATGTCCAACTTAAACCTCCCCTTAAGGCACAGCTTAAGTCTATGAAAAAACACCCACCCAAACTGGTCCACTACTCATTCTAACAGCCTTTAAAAATCATCCCCTTGTTAGTAGAATCCAGAAAGAGATTATTGCTAATTTTTTTCCAATAATGTGTTTCTGTTCCTCTCCATAGGCAGAGAATTGTGGTCAAGAACATAATTTCTACCAGCTGAGACGACTTTTAGCATTAATAGCTGAAGAGGTAAATCAGTAGTCCAGTGTTGTTTTATATGTGGTAGATGATCACTTAGAGGTTGTGGTATTTCCACCTTCCTGAAATTTCATGTATGCCCCACTGTGTTCTATCTAGGATGGATCCTTCTTTCTGCCTTTAACTCATGAATGGAAAAGTTCTGAAAATTTTCAAAGTAGCAGAATTAATTTGAAGTGTTATTATATTAATATGGTTAAAATGTTAGTTGTATTTCCTGCATGAACATTTTCATTTCAGTGTAAAAGTACTGATTTCATTAAAACTCCTTGATAGTGTTGCTCTCTCCTCCAGGAGCGAGAACCTCCATGTTCTCATTTTTCGAAGGAGCCATCCACATAATCTCTGTGGTTCAAGTGTGATGCATAAAAACAGAAAAAAACCCCAAAACCTGCTTTTTCCATCCTCTGCCTTTGCTTCCAAGTGAAATTCTTACATTCCCTGTCACTTCAGGAGCTATTTATGCTTGAAAATCCACACAGTTTAGTTCATATTTATCCAAAGAAAGCACAGGATATTCTCAGGAGCCTTTTAAAGTAACTTTTCCCCTGGAGTTGTCTCTAAGCTATGGCTGCAGATCTGTGCATCACATTCATTGAGCAGATGGGAAGTAAAAGTATTCAGAAAAAAAAAGAATTATGCCAAACATTTATCTGTGGGATTTTTTTTTTTGCTGTGTATATTTTGGAACCTTGTCTTATAGCTGTATTTTGTATTAAACTGCTTTTCTTTAGAGTGTCTTTTTTACCAGGTGAGCAAATGAGGAGCTGCAGTGTTGGCCGTGTAATTGTATTTTTACAAAAAATAGAAATGAGAAACATTTCTTCAGATGTACCGAAAGTAGATGCCAGAGAAGAGAGTCTGGTTCCCGAACTAAATTAGTACTTAGGAAATAAAAGAAAAAGAAAAAAAAAAATAAAAGCAAAATCTAGAGGAATTCTTTGCGTTTGTGTTTATCACAGAAGGCAGTGAAGAGGTTCCCGTCCCCAAATCTTTCTTTGCATTGTCTTGTGTTAAGGTGGAGGTGGAAGAGCCCACGAACAGAGAAAATAAGCAGTAAATTTGCAGGAATAGGTGGTACTTATCCCATATTTCTGGAGGAACAGGGGAATGAGCTGGCACACCCCAGGCGAATGTTTTGTACTGCTTGCTTCAAGCACTTTGGCTGCAGGGGACTGGGAAGTACTAAACATCCAATTCTTTAACAAGGAATTCTAGCAGAGATCTGAAGGAGAGGTCTGCAAGCCTAAATAAAGTAAGAGAAACTACAATAAATAATATTTTTAGTGGGTACCTGAGTATTATATTCTTGGGAAGAGCCAGCATGGTTCTGATAAAGGAATATTCCATCTCACACATCTGGAAATACACAGAAAGGAGCAATCTGCTTGCTTGGATTTCAAAAACTCCCTCATCAAAGCATTATCTAGGTGGTTTTTTTTAAAGGAAACTGAGCATTGAAACTATGCTTTGAGTTATATTTATATCAACGAGTGGCTAAAAGATAAAAATATTATGAGAGTGAATGATCACTGAAAGATCATTCAAAGAGTTATTGAAAAACCCAAACACTGATTCTCCTCATAATCTAAAAGCCTGGAAAGAGAGATAACACTAAGATGACAAAAGGTGTAGAAATATGGATAAGGTGATTTTTTTTTTTTAAACTTGTGCCTTTACATTTTGTTTCTCACAAGTTCCAGCAGTCTGAAACTTGATGATCCATTAGCCCAAGTGTTTCATCCACCTCTGCAGCTTCAATGAGAAATTGTAGAACAAAAGAAAACTGGGGGTGATATGGTAAATGTAGGCATGTTTTAAGTAGTATTTTACCTAATTTACTAAAGAAACTAGCACCAAAAATAGCCCTGCTGTCAATAATTACTGAAAAAAAATCTGATCTTCCCCGGGCCATTCTTTTGCAGCTGTTTTGTTTGTTTGGAAAAATACTTTAGCTCATGTTTATTCAACACTTGAGCAGTGCTTCCATATTAAATTTGTCAGTTTACCCGGAGCCCAGAGACTCCAATAAATTATTAAAGAGCAGCATTGCATAGCAGGATTTGTAGTGACACATTGTGTCTTCTCACGAAGAGAAATCAAGGTTTATTTTCATGGGGCTCCCTTGAGGATGATTCTAGGCTGCACTAAGGACTTGTTTTAAATGGTTGCATGGGTGTTACTGGGGCGTCAGCACAAGAGTGTGTCAGACACTAGAGAAGAAAGTTATTTATTCTTTTTGACATAATCAATTTTCGGAAAACAAAGATCTGTCAGTGGAGAATTATATATATAATATGTATGTGAATATATGATGTTGTACATTCAGTGCGACTTTTTGCAAAAATATTTAATTTTTTTTTAAATATACTTTCTAAAGGAGAAAACTTACTGCTTTACTTTCCAATCTGGCAAATGATGAACAATTTTGCTTTCAGCACCACAATCTGAGAAGCCCTGCATGTGTTTTCAAGCATTAGGAGGATCTTTTGGGTTTTTTTGTTTGAGTGTTGTTGCTGTTACATCACTTTTCAAAACTTTACACATTTAGCACATTTTTGGTTTAGTCTTTAGAATTTGAATATATTCTGGTTTTAGATTTTGAGGCTGGTTTAGAGCTGGAAAATCAAAGAAGCAGGAAGAATGCAGGGACTAATTAATTATATTATGCAAGAATATTTTTATAGCTAGTGGATTAAAATGATGGAGGACTTGACAGAAGGCTGAAAATGTCTCCTGGATCTTGAGAGGGAGTGTTTCAATGGTGTTTCATCCATAGCAAGGGAGAAGGCCTCACTATTTTAAAAAGTAAAATGAGATCATTAGACTTTTAGCCAAATATGAATAAGTATAAATATGTAAAAAATTAATGTATACTGTACCTTAGTTTATAATTATCTAGATTAGAGGCAAGGAAGCTGAAATTAAAGAGCTTTCTGAACAGGTCTTACTGACTGTTCCCTAGGAGGCAAATCCTGACCTAGTGACAAAAAGGTACAAGGACTTAAAGATTTTCCAGCCTCTTCTCCCTGTGTCTTTTTTCTGTAATTATTCTTTCCTCATTGGTTGTGTCGTACAGGAAACAGTCTGCATTTAAAAGTTCAAGTTTTTGCATTTAAAAGAGTTTCTGAAAATAGGCAAAAGAGATTTTTTGGTCCCATGTGACACTGAACAGAGGTGGCACATTCATGTCATAAAAACTGGGAAGTCCCTAGCTGGTAGGTGAAAATTGGTGTCAAATTTCTTAGCAAACACTTTTTGAAATTTAACTTTTTAAATTTTTATTCTGATAATTGTGTATTAGACAGTGAAAATAGGATTGTATTATTGGTAATAAATAGCTAAGATTTAACATTTTAGGTATTCTCCAAAACAGTTTGTCCACAGAAGATTTTCCTTTTGTGATAAAATCAGTCCATGATAAAAACAAGATTATTGGCAATGCAAGGTTAAAACCATAACAACTGGCAGGAAATCAGAAATATATTGTGGTTGTTACAGGGCTTTAAGCTACTGCAATTACTGCAGTGTTATGGCATTTCCACACAATGATATCTGCATCAGGTCTTTGCTTTGCAGATACTGAATTTTGAAAGAAATGTCATTTGTCATTTGTGGCAATGGAACTCAAACAATGTCACACAGAACTGGCAGATCCTGCAGGGAACTGTACACTTTAAATGCTTATTTTTCAAAGCTCTTTGTGTGCTCAGCACTTACAGCTTGCCTGCAATATCAGTCTTTTCTAAAGGTTCCTATGTAAATGTGAAATGGGTGCTGACTGCTCTACATTTAGATCTGTAGATACAGTATAAAAAGCTGCAGCTGAGCTAGTTGTAGGTTTCTTTTTTCAGGCAGTGGAGAAAAGGAGGCAATTCTTGACTGTAGCTGTTATTAAAGATTTCTCAAGCCTGTTGAACAAATAATTTTTCAGTATGGCAGAAGGATTGTGTAGTAGAAAGATCTTTGGCTTCTTTCAGAATTGTTTTACTGTAGAAACATATTATTGTTACTCCTTTATAAATTCTCATCAGAAATTATAAAGGAATGGCATTCAAAATCTCAAAGGATTAATGTTTTCACATATTGACTGTCTAAAATCAGTAAGCTTCAGAAGTAAGCTTGCAATACAGAGGAAATTCTGTGAATGAGTTTCATTAGTTAAGAATTATGAAAAATATTAATGGAATATTGGTTGTTCCCTCTTTATCAATGCAAAATATAATGAATTTCAGGATTATGAAAGAAGTTGACCCTAAACAATTTTTTGGTCAAAATAATTGGGACTAGGAACTCAACATTACAGAGGACAATAATGTTTACTGAAATTCGTTATTCAAAACTAAAAGGAAGAGCACCTCGTAGATCAAACCTGTTTAAACTGCATTTTCTTAAGGAGATTCATTTTATCTTCCACTTGTGCAGATGATTTGCAGGACCTTTATCGTGTAAACAATTGAATTTAGTCCTGAACAATTATGTATCTGATGGAATTATCCACTTCACTGACAAATACTAATAAATCTGTCACGATCTTCAGTCATATTTATTTATACCTCTTGGAAGGCATGCACAGGATGCTCATGAATGGGAACTCTAACAGTGATTAGACAACATTTTCATATATGCATCATACATAAACAATTTAAATGATCCTCACCTTGTTAACAGCATCACCTCTCCAGAACCTGTAAAGTATTGAATCTTTTAACATTGGAGAAGCATGAAGAAAGATAATTCAACATTTAAGAGTTGCCAGGCAGAGGAAAGAGTTCAGCCATGTCCAGTTCTGTGGGTTTTTGTTGTACTGGTGTGTTTAAAGCTCCCTCTTGTATTCACAAAAGAGGATTTCCCTTTCATATAAATAAGATGTTGATATACAACTTATTTTGTATAAATAAATCGTTGTGAAGGAAGTTGTGGTGCTTCCAAATCTCTAGAGTGCAGCTACATTCAGTACAGTTGTATAGAGCATTATATGAATTTAACAGTCTGATTTTTCTTATTACTAAGCCTTGCAGAGACTACCCAGCTTATTCTTTTGTCTCCTTTCCTGTAGCACCGTTCTGGTGCCATCAGAGCTGCTCGGGTTGGTAGGCAAAGGTATTTCCTGTGCAAACAGAGCTCTGGGAAATGTTCCAGCATTTGAGCAGCACTGCTGGATGCAGGAGCTGCTCAGCTGGGTTGGTAGCAGTCAGTAGTGCAGCCATCAGCATGCTGGAATAACTGGGATTTTGGGATAAGTCACCTCAGAGCTTCGGGAGTGAAGGTGAGGTTTCCAGCCAGGCATTGAATTGAGTGCTCTGGTTTGGACCAGAAAAAAGGTGATTTCAAGGTCCCCTTCCCTCCCAAAGGACATGCAGACACAAATGAAACTGCTCTGAAAAACTTTCAGAAATTCTTGTGGTGTTTTTTTTCATTTTCTTGCACTCTTCATCGTTGCTGCAGGTTTTTGAAGCACAGCAGAGGACACTGAACCCTGACCCTTCTGAGTAGCCAGGACCAATTTCTTCCCAGCAGAATTTGTCAGCACTGATTATTGTCCAGCACCATCAGCACCAGGACTTTGTACAAGCTGCTGAAAGCTATAAAGATGCATCAACCTCTACCCCAATAGATAGTAAAGGAAGTAGTTTTAAAAATCTCAATCAGCATCTCACTATACAAGGTGAGAGAAGTTACTCTTTTGATGTCAAAGCCTCAAAAATATAGAAAAGGAAATATTGCTTAATTTTTTCAAAACCATGGAATTACAATGGGGGGGGTCCTTAAATTGTATTTCTGGCATTGAAATGGAATAACAACCAAAAAGGAACATGAAGTTAAAAAGGAAATTCAGCCAGGTTAGGAATTTTTGTACTTATTTATCCATTAAATAAAATATATAAAATTGAAAAAAAAATTAAAATTCACATGTAATATGGTAAATCATCAGAAGAGAGCATCATATTCCAAATATAAAAATCAGGTCACACTCAAGAAAAGGGAAAATTGCTCAGGTATAGTTTTCTACTCGCAGTAAAAGCCAGTTCTTAAAGCCCATAAAGTATTGGTATGGAAAAACTCCCATTTCCATTTGTGAATGTTTGATTCTCAGGGCCATTAACTGCAGAAAATTGCATTGAATTAAGTATGAATTCCATCTACACTTTTACTGAGAATTAATGATATGCAACATATCACAAGCTTTAATGTCTTGCAGCTTCATTTAAATAGAACAGCCATTAACATTTTGCAGGATTGCTCTGATTTTCAAAGAGAGGCCATCTCCTTGTTATTTGTACTTGACTTCCTCCGTGTTTCCTCTACTTGTTTATTCATGATAGAAATTATGTTAGGCCTGTCACTTCAGATAATTAATGATGCACAAGGAAAATCAGTAAAGAATACCCTTGGCTGATTATTCCAAATTACTCAGATACTGCAATAGTTGTACTAATGGGGAAATCTATCTTTGATTTAATTATAAAACTGGATTGAAGTTGTTTTGGAAAAAGAATTGATCTGCTCTGTTTCTGTCTTTTATGATAGAACTCAGCAGAGAGAAAATAAGAGGCTCTTGATACTTATTACAATTGTTATCTAAATACTTCATTTTTAATTACTTCTTATTTTCTCAGACAATAATGAAGTTGGCTTATTTTAGTTTGGGTGATTGATTGTCAAGATGCAATAACTGTTTCTCCAGTCTACACACCAGCACACTGTTTTTACATAAAAGCACCAAGCAGGGAATTGCTCCATGAGATAGGTTGGCATCACTAATTTTTTTCCAGAGAAAGTAATACAAAAGGAGTAAAGAAATGAAATTATGAAAATGAGATATTTTTATCCCCTAAATACTGTCTCTGTAGGACAGAAAAACATATTCACTTAATAAACACATCTAAAAATAGAAGAAATGTTTGGGTTTTGCAGGTCATTGTCACCAAAGCAGTGACACTGATCCATCCATCCATTACAGTGTGACACCTAATGGTGGGTTTGGAGCTCTTCCTAAAAAGAGGAAATGTCCTACAGGCTTTTTGGGGTGGTAATATTAATTCTTTTTATTGTCTATTCTGATAGTATTTAAAGTAAACAAATTTGGAATATTGTTTAAAGTCAATTCACGTGCAGGTCTTTTTATTTGTTCATCTCCTTTTATTTTCACAAATTTTTGTATTCTAGATGAGAAGAGAGCTCATGTTCAAGAAACAGAAATATGAACAGGCAATAAACCTTTACCAGAATGTTGTATAGAAATCATAAGTATATAACATTAAATAAGCTTGAAGGTTGTGATTTTAGTCAGACTTTCACTCTAAGTTTTTAAAAAACAACTTATAAAAATATGGAAATTCTGTTTTCTTAATTTCACCTACAAAATTTTCCCCTTCTGGGTAAAATCCAGGATTTCACAGGAGTTTCTGTAGTGTGACTGACATGGAGAATTAATAGATTTGACAGTTTTGGAAGAGCTTTCTACTTCTAGAAGCTGGAGATGTCAGCAGCATCTGAATTCCTCTTGGCTCTACCATTGTTTCTTTTAAAAACCTTGCTCTTTTCCCAAGAGGAAAACAGTAATGCTTTATCTGATTAGTTACAGACATAAAACAAAACAAAATTAAGTCTGCATGATTTAAGTCAATATTTAGATTTTCCCAGATCTGATATCACCTGAGTTATTGTAAGGTAGTGATAAAATGAACTTTAATGCTTTATAATTTTTAGGTAACTTTTCAGCCCTGGAAATATTAAAATTGCTGAGACGTAGTAACCTTAATAAAACTAGAAAAGAATTTTGAAAATTTTCAAAAGTTATTTGGAATGTTGAAGAAAAAATAAATTTTGGAATCTGGCTATAACTACTTCAAAGGACTCTACTCCTGGTAGGACATGCAAGGAAATGTTTGTGGATTTGGGATTTTCAGAGCAACACTTCTGTGCAATTTGTGTGGCTGCTCTAAGGCTCAGTCTGTAACTCAGATTGTTTGTAGCTGGAATCTGTTCCCATCTTTAGTGATTTCCTGGTGTTTGCTCAGGGTTGCTCCCTACAGGCTGGGATTTGTGTGAGAGTGGATGGCACAGATTTTTTATCCTGCATGAGACTGGCAGCAGTGGACGAAAAGCACAGTAAAATGTCCATTATTTAGGTGTGGGGTTTTTTTTGGTTTTGTTTGTTTGTTGGGGTTTGGGGTTTTTTGGGGGAGTTGGTTTTTTGTGGGTTTTTTGGGGTGGTTTTTGGTTTGGGGTTTTTTGTTGTTGTTGTTTTTGGTGGGTTTTTCTTTTTGGTTGGGTTTTTTTGTTTTGTTCTTTTTGGTTGGTTGTTTTGTTTTGTTCTTTTTGGTTGGTTGTTGTTTTTGGTTGGTTGGTTGTTTTGGTTTGTTCTGTTTGGTTGGTTGTTTTTTTTTACTTCTGTAAACACCCATGTCCAACTAAAAAGCCCTTCAAGAGCTTGCTGTGCTGAAATGGGGTTGTCCTGCTTTTCCTCCAGCTTAATTCTCATCACAGGGTCTCACCTACCTCTTTAATTCTGCACCGATTCAGCTTTCTAAAAAAAGAGGAAACAACCAGCAAAAAAAAGGAATACATTTTCCCTGGGTGAGTGAATCGAACCCTTTCACCCCGTGAGAGGAAAGGTTCCAGAGCCCAAGGCAAGTGAGGGATGTGTTGCCAGGAATAGCGGTAACAAGTCACTTCTTTTTGCAGCAACAAGCTGTGGGCGCAGCTCAGCCGTGCCTGGAACATCACCCTCGGCGCAGCTGATCATCACCTCTGAGCTGTGCAAGTCCCTGGAAATGGAGAACCAGCAAGTCAGTGCCTGAATGCTCCCCTGATAAATAAATTATCCTCCCCAGCTGCTCGCAGGGATTGCTCCTTCCAGAACAGTGTTGTTAAAGGAAATCCTCTTCTTTATCAACGCTGCGCTTGATTTTTATTTGTCATCATCACCGCCGTGCAGGTGTCCCTTTGTGGGTGGTGTTAAACAGCTCAGTTAACACCTGGCACGACCCAGAAAAAAATCTCTTGCTCAACAAAGGGGGTTTGTGGATTTAGGAGAGCGCAGGGGTGTGCCGCGATTTCAGGGTGAGGGTGGGAGCATCAGCTTGCAGATTTAAGGGAGAAGTTTGGAGAAATGCAGGCATCTGTGTCCCAGGGAGAGATTTGAATTGGCAGCTTTCCAGCAACACATGCCATTGACAGAGTTTAAATTTATTTAGTGCCTGGCAGAAGTACTTCATTAATTGCAGAAGCACTCCTTGTCTAAGGGTATAATCAGAAAAAAAAAGGTGCTTAAACTGTCATGATTCAATGCAAGAGTTGTGGTACTTGGGGAAAAGTAAACAAACTAATTTTCCTCCGAGGCTGACTTCTTCCTTGGCAGAGTTTATATGCTCAGTGCCTGATTTGTCTCTTTTTTAAGTGGTTGATTAATCTGTGCATCAGAACTGGCAAGCACATGATCTGTAAAACTGTAAGAACTGTGAAGCTATAAATGGCATATGAAGGATGGCATATGCATGAGAAAACCTGTACATTCATCAATATATTGTAAAAAGTTAGACATCTATCTGAAAGAAAACCATGCACTTTAAAAATTTATATGCAGACCTATGCTTACTGCAAGTATTTCAAAATTCTCTTTTTTGTAAAACAACTTTTCTGTTTCATGGTGCTTTATATAGGTAAATATGGAAACTTCATGTTGAGAAGGTTGGTCAGCCTCTGTTTTTTCCAAATAGGCACATGGACAATCTAATCAAGCTCTGGGATAATTTGAGAAAGGACAGAGAGCTATGAACAGTGTGCTGCTTCAGATTTGTCCAGATCCTCTGGGCCTTTGGCTCTTCACGTGGCAGAGGACCACAATTTCTCTGACAGATTGTTTATAACTTCTGGAAGTGATTTTTCTGCTCTGGTGAACTTAACCATTCCTTCCTTTGTTTGGGATAAGGCTACATTCCCAAGCTTTTTCTCCATCAAATCCAACTCTTGTACATGTAGGGCTGTCTATAAGGAAGGTTGGCTGCTGTCCTGAGGTTTTCCTGTGCATTTTCATTTAACTGTCAGGTACAGAATTCATTTGTGTGGTCCTTTTTCAGTGCTTCAACCAGTGCTGACACTTTGAAAAGGACTAATTTGATTCACCATTTCCAAGGAGTTATCCTGTTATTCTCCAGGGAGAGAACAATGTGCCACTGTGCCCTCAACTCCTTTGAAGCTCACAGTGTTCTCTTTGCTCCAGTCACTGTGAGCTCTTCAAGAACAGCATGAACCTTTCAGAAGCTGTAAGTACCCTGTGCTTTGTGCTTGAGGACCTTGGTGTGGCCTTTAACACCAAAACAGGCATTTTGAGTTCGTGTTCCAGGTGTCAAAGCCATTTTCTCTTACCTTTCCATCCCCTCCTTTCTGCATCAGCACATGTTCAGTTGCAAAGCTGTCAGCTCTGTTGCCCCAGAGCCAGGAGTGGTCAGCATCCTACCCTGGAGTTGCACAGTTCAGTTCTCCTGCAGTGCTTTTCCTTGGATTTCTCAGGGCAGGAAGGAGATTCCAATCAGGACCTGCCACTCCTGCAGGTGAAAGTCTCACCCTAAAATACCAAAACTCATCTAAAAATCTTTCAAGGCAGAGCTCCTCATAGCTATTGCCATTATTAAAGAATAGAGGAGGCTGGGAAGCCACTGAGGGTTTGAGGAACTTGAACACAGTAATTTGAACACTGGTATTAAAGTTTGCCATTGAAAATCCTCATTAGGATATTGGTTTACTGTCTGCTGGTGTCAGTCTGGTTGAATTATGTTGTTTACCATGGGTCATGAGTAGAGAACTCTGTTGCTCAACTGCTTTGCAGCATCCAGACTTTTTTAAAAGGTAATACTGCTCATCACACACTTGAGGGTGAAAAGATTAATTGCAATACTTTGCATCAACATCAGGCTTACAAAGGAGGCATCTGAACAGGATTTCAGCTGATGAAAAAATCATTCTGAGTCTATTAGTAATGAAATGGGTGGCACACATTATTTATTCCTGAGTCCAGCTGGCAAGACGCATCTCACATCCATGTGGTTAAACTCTTTTATCCCTAAACAAGACTGTGTGTAACCCTGTTGCCCACTGGAATCATTCTTGGCCCATATTATGCTCTAAAATGTGGCCAAGTATTGTCTGGGACTGTGGTGGCTGACATGGGACAAAATCACACCAGGAACTGTGCAGTTTCACAACACAGGCAGCAGAAAGAAATGCCAAGCCTTGGGTTCTGATGCAGTTTAGTTCTCAGTGTAGAAACAGATCTGAGTCTGAAAATATGTGTGGAAAAGTTCCCTTGGAGCCAGCTAAAGCTCTGGATTAAACCTTTGGTTTGGATTGGTGATCTTGAAAATGCCAAGCATGGAGATGGTCAGTGCACCAGCTCTCCTGAGCACTTCATCAGTTCATCAGCACAAATATCCCTCTTTGTACAAAGTCCTGGGCTTTTATTTCTCCATGAAAAACATGGAGAAAGGATGTGTCAGGATGCCTTTATATTATCTTTGCCACTCTAGTTAACAGTCGTGTTTGACTCTTTGCCTGGTTGGAAGGTTCATCCCAGTGATCTGAAAGCTCAAAATTTGCCATGTTTGGGAATATCCCAAGGGCCTACATAGTGAAAATCCATCAACCCCACACAGTAACAGGTAATCCCACTGCTGTGATATCAACAGATAAGATACTGCAAGGTTCCCATCTTCTTTGCCAGCAAGCACTTACCATCAAGTTTAACAGCAAATAACTCATTTTCCAAGATCTCCAAACACAGCAGTGAAAGTGCTGATTTAAAGTGCTGGCTGTGAAATGGGGAGTGGGAGAAGAAGGGATGGGGAACTGCATCCTAAACAACACAGCTCAAGCAGGACAACTGCAAGGACTGGAGCAGCTCTCCCAGGGTACAGCCCCAGGTGAGGCTTTTCAGGTGCTTTTGATGCCTTGGGAGGGCTGGCCTGGAACAGAGACTGGACAGAGCTAGAGAATAAAGTAGGCATTTATTGAAAGGCCTTTAGGATACACCTTGGGCAGTACAAGAGCCTGGCCAGGGCTACACCTGAGGTGGACTTAAAATGGTCACAAAATGGACCACAAGTCACAAGGTCTCACACTTTTATAAGTTTTGGTCTGTTTGCATATTGGGTTTAATTGTTCAATTACAGTTTCAGGTTATGAAGTCCCATCCTTCTTGTTTTCTCTCTTCAGCCACCGTTGTTTGTCCTTTTGGGCCTGAAACTTGTAACAGTTGTCCTTGGTCTTCAGCAGGAAAAGGATTTGATTTGTCTGCCTACCCTGTGAGGAGAGCTGACTGACACTTAATATGAGGCTCAGAACTACACATCTAGGCAGCACAGAATCTGAAAAACATGAAAGCTAAAACTTAAGGCATCACTTTTCCTTCTCATTTATCATTTCCTCCAATGGAGCAGTTTCCACAGCAGTCTGACCCAGGCTCTCAGCTCTGCTGTGTCAGAGCTGGCCCAGAGCACAGAGCACTGAGTGCCCAGGGCTGGGAGGGCAGGGCTGCAGCACCTGCTGGTGCACACACAGCACTTGCCAAGTGGGTTTGCCAGCAGGAATTCAACTGATCCTAGTCTGGCTAAGGATCTCCTTCTGGTTTGGAGGTACCCAGTGAGTCCAAGAGCCCTGTCCTTCCTTCCAGCCCTTCTTGTACTTGTTTCAGGCCAGGAGTGACATCCCTGGCTCTGTTCAAATGTGCTGATGTTGGTTTTCCTGCTGGATGAGAGCACACCTGCAACTTCCCAGCAAGGGAAATCCTGATCCTGGGGCAAAGACAACTTTGCTGTGCATCCAGGTACACGTGTTCTTCAGCTGCTGTCTTCTCAGGGGCTCTTGTTGGTTTGGCTGGAACATGTGGCACAGCAAACACAGTGAAACTGCAACTAAACTACACCAACCAGAGAAAACTGAGCCACATCCATACATCCACACATGGAAGCACTCAGCCTTTTTCTGCTCTTCATGTTGAGCTTCCTGACACTGGCTGAAATCCTGTTCTTTCAGATATGTTTTTGTGTGTATATTCCTGCATCCATCCATTGCTTTGAGGCAAGTTGGCATCAAAAAAACAAGTTGTTGTTTGGGGTTTTTTTTCCAGAAATTCTGAATAGATATGGCAGGGTGTGTGCCTTTCTTTTTTACACCAGCATGAGTGATGTCAGAAAGAAGAAAGGAGGGAAGATAAGAGAAAGGTGCCTTGATGCTATTCCCTGAGCATACAACTGAGATAAAAATTTGTCAGTCTTGAGTACATGAATACACATGCAGGAAAAGCACAAATGTACATACTGACGACCCACTTAGATACAGAATAATAATTTCTAGACTTTTTTTTTTAACATCTTTTCATTTTAAAAAATTAAATTAAATTGAAGCACTTCTAAAAACCTCCATGCTGCAAGATGGTAGGATGGTATCAGCTACAGAGCAGGTGTGCAGGTTGTAGCAGTTTAAAGGTGATGAATTTCCAGTCTGAGGCAAGGTGTGATTTATGAGATAATTAGAAAACTAAATGCATAACCACCCTGTTTACACATGGGGCAGTCAGGATTTATAGACAGAAACTGCATTTTGCTTTATATTAGTCACTATCTGAGAAACTGGGAAATGTCAGTGAGAATTTAATGTTGTTGTAATTGAGATAAATAGAAGGAAGAGGGGCAACAGGGTATAAGACCAGCAGAAAAGTGATTAAAGGATTGTCCTTGTTTGCAAGAGGGCTCAAATTATCTAAAGACATTACAGGGTACTATGTAATACTACAGGCAGAAAAGATGTAGAAAAACCCCTCAGTCTACTTGTAGAAATTGAAAAAATTAGTTAAAATAGTCTTTAGATCTTTTCATGTACATTCCTTCCTGTTATAAAATGCACATAAGCTCCTGATTTGCTTTTCCACCTTTTTTCTTCACAGGGAATAGCATTTTCTTTTTCACTTTAAACAAAAAAGCATATTGAAATACTACATGGGAATGTTTTTACTACTTTTTCTATGTTGAGTAAGGACTCAGAAACAGAATGTAAGTTGTTTATCTTGTACTTTTTCCTCTTTACTTAAGGTCAAAGTGAACTTTTCCAGTAAGCCCAGTGGGTGAGATTCTGATGTCATAAATACTAAACTTTTCCTTTCATTTCAGTGGAGCTAGGACTGTTTATAATGTTCCACAGACTAATTTTACTAAAGCATACAAGTTATTTGCTTGTAGAAAAATCATACCCATAACTCTACAGCGTTATGAAAACTGTGGATTTCAGTAAACTGCTTTCTAGTGCAATGGGTACTTAAATACTGAAACAAGATATTGAGTTATAGACTGAAGGCTCTGTAGAATTCAGAGGAAGATCAAGCTACTCTGCTATTAGAAGTAAACAAAAAAGACATTATTTCTCAAGACTTTTCTTTCAGTTCTGTGTGGTGCTTAGATAATTTGAATTATTGATGTTTTGCTCCTCTCTTCAGATTTTTCAACATAATCAAATCGATATTGAGAAATAACAGTGTGAAATTACAACTAACTGAGCACTTTGGCCTAACCCAACAAAACATTTCATTACGAGCTGCAAATGAACGGTTAATGATTTTAATGGAGCTTTATGAATGCTCAAAATTAATCATCAATCATTAAACATATTAAAGCAGGTAGCAAGGTTTGCTGCTTAGAGGAGCTCTTTGACCTTGATTTGATGAGCAGTGTTTTGGATAATTAAGAGTCTAACCATCCTAATTCTTCATACAGCACCCAGCTGTAAAATGTTATTCCTGAAAATTGTATCATTGCCTGTACCAGGGGAGATGGTCTTCTTTCTGCATCTTCTGTGCTCAGACAAACTGAAAAACTTTCATGGTAAAACTTTAATGAAAAACTTTCATGATAAGAACGTTTGGTTCATCTATTCCATCTAGTTAGTCAATAATATGTTGCCCTAATATAAAGATTTAATATGCAGATTTTATATTTAATATATAAATTCATTTTTATGAGATTCTGTCTGCAGGAATTCAGGTGCATAGCTGTGCCACTGCCCTACCACTTTCATGGGGAAGAATTTCTTCCTAAATATCTAATCCAAACCTCCCCTCTGTCCGTTTGAAGCCATTTCCCTCTGTCCCAACACTCCATGCCCTTGTCAGAAATCCCTTCCAGATCACTTGTAGCTCCTTTAGGTCCTGGAAGGTGCTCTAAGCTGCTCTTTTCTTGGAAGGAAAACATATAAATTATTTTGACAAGTGACCCAAGTCCATGTGATACTTAAAACAGAGTTCCAAGGCCAGAATTCAACTCAAACATTTAGCAGAAGTAAACTGGGTGTTGTCAGATGCTGCTGATGATAAAAAGGTGAGGTGTTATGTTGTTACTCATGTCCCCACTCACTGAGCCTTATGCACTGGTTTATTCTCTGAGTAGAACATGTGCCAAAGCAGTCCTGAACCCATCACCTCCCCAGATGGTGCAGAAAGGCTTTAAATAAAACCAGTAACTCTGTCATATGCAGTAGTCTGTGTTAAGAGCATTATATAAGGCCTGACATCTCCAGCAAGCCCCAGAATTTGGGATTTCTCCTGCCCAGTTGCTGGAACCCAGTCTGGTGTGCCCTCAGTGGGAACAGCAGGCACTCACACCTCATACCTGTGGTCTCCTCCTTGCCTCCAAGTCACAGGGTCAAGGAATCATTAATGTTGGAAAAGACCTCTAAGATCAAGTCCAATGACTTGATCCTGCACAGTCCCCTTGAGGACCCCAAATCCTCAAGGTCACCTTCTTTTTCCCTTCTTATCAGCTCCACCTTCCCAATCAGCTGCCTCCAAAGCTCAGCCTGTAGTTAGTTCCTTAATGGCCCATCAGTGCTGGTCCAGACATTTTTGTTCTTCATCCCCACCCTGTTCATCCCTTGTCTGCCAGATCTGTGTCCCTGTGGTTTGTTTATCCCTTTCCCTTTTCCTTGTTATCCCCTGTGAAGTAGGAAGCCCTTGATCTTGTAACTTGCTTTCTTGTTCCATGTGCCTTCGACAGTCTGTCCATCAAACTTGTTTAAAAAATCACTCTCAGAGCAGTTTCTCTGTGCATTAGAACTTCCCTGCCCCTCAGCTGCCCTATAAATTTATCAGGCAGCATTTCTGAACCTCAACTGCCCAATAAATTTACCAAGTAGCATTTCTCATGGATGTGCACATCCCAGGGTGTGCTGAACTGGGATGTTATTCAGTCCATTGCCCTCTCCATCAAACATCATCTTGTGAAACATCAGTAAATATGGATCAAGGGTCTGTATTTCATGAGACCAACTTTAAATCTGATAAACATTTTAAACATTAAAGTGAATATATATATATATATATATATATATATATATGTCTGGAATTCAGTTTGTGCTTTAAGGCCTCCCTAAAAGATTACTTCATCCTCATTTCTGTGCTCAATGACTGGCATTGGATCTCTTCAAGTCCACCCAAATATCCTTATTTGCTTGTACAGTCCTGGAATCTTTCCCCAAGATCCTTCCTATCCCCCGCAACCGCCTTATGCTTCCTATCACTCCTAAAATATCCTACTCACCCAGAAAATGCTTCTGTTATCAAAATATTTAATCCTGATCCTCTGTGAATGAGGACAAAAGGCTGTATACTAATTAAAGAGTGCTAGATCACTGATTACTGAAACAATCCCACAGGTCCAATTAACTAACAGGGCCAGAGCACCAACTCCAATATTCTGCTTTTTCTGGACAGAAAACTGTTAACACACTCTGGCATAACACTGGTTTGCACCACCCCGTGCTCCTCATAGCAACTTTTACACAGGGTTTGGAAAGCCAGTATGGACAAGGTTTCTGTTTTTCTGTTCCAGAGATGAGAGGGTTTTGCCATATGGACACAAACAGGGCTGCTGGAGTTGGTTTTGTGGTGTTGGAGTCGGATGTGATGATCCTTGTGGGTCCCAGGGGGAAGTGCAGACATCCCTCAAGAGCTCTGCACTGAAACAATGCCTGGAGTGGAGGAATTCTGAAAACAGCTGTAATTCATCATCCCTAGTGTAATTTATCTCTCCTTTGGGCATTACAACACAGCCCAGCATCAAAGCCACAGTGCTAGTGGCATGTGCATGGCTGTGGAGGACAGATTATGGACAACTGCTCAAGATAGATGCCTGATGTCCAAAAGAGGAATAGACAACTGCATTCTTAAACATGGCTGTATGTAGGGGACACAAAAAGCCTTTGGAAAAATAAATTAATGGTAGGAAATGAGTGAGTTGGCCAGGCCTAACAGGGGTGATGAATGCAGTGAAGGTGAGGGAAGAGACTGCCTGGGTAGGAGGCCACTTTCTGACCTACCAAAACTACCTGGGAGCTAAAAGTGATCTGTGGTGTAAGAGGGAGAATGTGCTCAAGGGCTAAAAGAGGGTCTCAGTGCTGAAATATCACACTGAACTTTTTATGGCTCCCTCTAAAATAAAAATGATTTATGAAAGGGGACTGTAGGGATTATATGGGAAAGGTCCTGGATCGTGTATTCCATGGAGATTGGATCCCATTAGCACACCGGGCTAGGTGACCCTTGCTGTCTTCTCCAGTTCATTTCCTTAACTCTCCCTTTTTTCACTTGACAGCTGCTCTCTGACTGCAGTTCAAGGTGAGCTTTACTTCCCACCCACTGATGGCCTGTGTGTCCCGAGGGGATTTCCCTAGACCATGGAAGCCAGTCTCTGGATTTCCATCAGCTGCAGGCATTTCTTGTTTCCTTCCTCTCTGGAAATGAAAAAACCAGGACTGTGTTTATATTTATATATTTATATTATCTATATTTATATTATCTACATTTACATTATCTATATCTATCTATATCTATGCTTGACTGAAGAACTTATGCATCTACTATGCCCCCTGATTGAACCTTTAACCATTACATGGATATAAATACTGATGTTCCAAAAGCACAAAATACAAGGGACTGCAGTTAATGGGGATATCAAAGGAGCTGTGGTTTTGTTTATTCATTTGACAAAGATCAGTTCACGTCACATGGAGCAGCAGAAAGCTGCACTGACAAATAAATCTCTTACAAGAGAGATAACACAACATGTGCATAATAATACAACTTGTGCACCCACGCTGGCGTCTCCAGCCTGGCTCTGCCCTGCCTTGTTTTTGACTTGATCTGAGAGAACTCCAAATTTCTCAGGATTTTTCTGCCTCATGGCTCTGTGGGAACCATACAGTGTGGAGGTGTTTGTGTAGCCTTGGGCTCTACACTGAGCAGATGGGTTTTTTTCCATGTAGAGAACATTTTTGATCAGTTTAATGAGTTATGGGTATAGATAAGCTGCATTGATCCCAGATTTAGACACAGTTTCTTAGCAGATATTTTAGTATAAGAAGACATTTTCTTGGGAAAAAAAAAAATGAGACCATTTCATTAAAGATGTTTCAGTTTCTGGTTCTTCTCTGTTGCCTGGGTAAGTTGCAATTTATTTGAGCTGGGAAAGGGTGAAGCTCTCAGCCTCTAAGTGGTGCAGATTAGAGCATATCAATTTTCTTTCCTCTGCAGTTTCTGTGCTAGGGCAAAATCTAATGTGGAGGGTTTTCCCCTGTTGTGGGAGCATTATCTCCATGAGAAAGATTTGGGAGTTCTCTGAAGGAGCAAAAACCTGCAACCCAAAAGAAAGGGGATGTTGGTTGGTGCATAAAGGTGGGATCAGAGTGTGGGAAACAAATCAATTTATGTGAGAGCTTTGTATCTTGAAGCCTGTTCATGGTCTTTTTCACTCATGGAGGATGAAAAATTCACTCCAGGGTGGAGAGTGACCACAGTGTCACCACATGCAAGCCTCAACCACTCCATCTTCCAGACCTGCCTGGCTGTGGGGACTATTGCTCTTTAGGAATCTACACAACAAACTGCCCTCCTTCCTTTTTTGTGTTAGGGGCAATCTCTGGGACTCCCCTGAGGGATGCTCTTCAGGATGTGCTGGCAGGGAGAGTGACTGGAGGCCATGAAACCCAACCTAACAGCTGGAAGTGGCAGGTATTGCTGGAGTCTTATACTTGGAAAAAAGCCTTAAATTAAAAAAAAAAAAAGAGTGAGAAAATAGCTTCCACTGTCCAAAGCCACACACACTGTTTCTGCAGAGGTGTGGCATGGTTAAAGTGTAAAATATGTTGTTGTTTGATGCAGGTATCACTTCAGATTTCCTACCCCAATGACCCGGGGTACTACACCCACATTTGTGGTGGAACCCTTATCAGCAGCAAATGGGTCATGACTGAAGCACACTGCCTCAGTGTGTGAGTAGGATAAAAACTGTTAAAACTCCTGTTCTGCTCCTCATTCTTGCTGCAGATGGGAGCCAGACCCTTTTCCTCCTCAGAGCTCCCCACTGGTGCTGTGCATTGCACAGCTGGACATCTCCCTGCTTACTTAATCAGGGGAGCTGGAAAACACTGCTGGCTTCAGCCTTGCTTTTACATATTAATCGCTGACTTCCTGGGAGTGGAAATCAAGCTGATTGCTGATTTGCATAAGAGGAGGTGCATTTGCATGAGTGTGAGCATTCCTCATGGGTTTGCATCCTGAGAGGCCTGCACAGAGATGGAAAGATGGAACAAAAGGGGTGTTTGCTTGCTCCCAGGCCGTGCTGTACAACCTGTCAATGCCATGGGACACCAGCAAGACAACACTCCCCTTTAATTGCTCCTGCCTTTAGTGATTGCACTTAAAATAAAGTGTAACCACCTGGTCCTTCACATTCTGCTCCAGAAAGATGCAGAAATGGAAAATGAACCTTCTTGTTCAAGACCAGGCTCAGCACTGCAGTAGCTGATGCTGCACCTTTAGTTTCTTCACCAGCAAACTGCAGGCAGCATGTGCCTGATTCATAAGACCACTTAGAAACAAAATTTAGGGTAGAAAAGTCCTCTAAAATCATTAAGTCCAGTCATTAACCCAACACTGCCAAGCCCACCACTAAACCCTGTCCCCAAATGCCACATCTACACATCTTCTAAACACCTCCAGGGATGGTGACTCCACCACTGCCCTGGGCAGCCTGTTCCAAGGCCTGACCACCCTTTCAGTGAAGAAATTTTTCCCAATATTCACTGGCCATTTCCTCTCATTCTGTACTTGTTACCTGGGAGAAGAGACCAACTCCCACCTTTCTAGAACCCTCTTTTCAGGCAGTTGCAGAGAGCAACAAGGTCCCCTCTGAGCCTTGTTTTCTCCAGGCTAAACACCTCCAGCCCCCTCAGCTGCTAATTCACCAGCTTCCTTGCCCTTCTCCAGACACACTCACAGCAAAATTGGCTGCAATGTATTGAAAATCCTTTGGTGGAAGGTGCTTTGGAAATGATGACACTTGTAGAAGGCCTGGGTTGTGAAAATTGCACTGCAAAGCACTCAGTGGGGAGCAGATTTTGCTCCAATCACTCTGTGATTCCTTTCCAGGCCCCCAGGAGCATCCTACAGGGTGGCTCTGGGTGAGCACAACCTCCTGGAGGTGGATGGCACCAAGTACTACCTTGGTGTGAATGCAGTCTTCATCCATGAAGGCTGGAATCCCAATGACATTGCCAATGGGTAATTATTTTTTACTGTCACATAGCTGAATGATAACTGAGCATCCTCTCACACCAGCATTTATGTGTATGTTCAGTCCAGCTCCCAGTCAGGCTGGATTTGTGGGAAGCACTGGAAGATGCTGCAAAGGAGATTTCCCAAATGGTTTCCTCTCTTCCACGGTGTCCACGTGGATGATTTCAGTCCTTTTTTACCCAAGATGGGGAAAAGATGAGCCTGTTTTCCCCAATTTGGGAAAAAAACCAGACAAATCCAGGATGTGCAAAAGATTCAGGGGCTTGCCTGCAGTCACAGTCCTGTGTGCATCTGATGAAGGAAAGCCAACAGAAAAATGCTGAAGGACTGTCTCAAACCCCCCCTCAGAGACATGCCTGTCCACTCAGGGTCCACCAAAATTCACCCCAAACCTGTGGGAGACTTTTGGGGAGTGTTATCCCTCTACCAGTCTGGACCATGGCCTTTTCTCTCTTAATAGCTCTTGTCACCTGTGATAGCTGTGAGGAATAATTGATTACATTTGCAAGGTGCTTGCCTATCATCACCCAGAGGCTGAAGCCTTGTGTGGGTGATGAAACAAGAATGGGGATGTGTGATCCAAGCCTCATCCAGGACTTTCAGTGAGGATTCTTTCCCCTGTGCCCTGTTTGAGCTCTGACATTGCCCTGCTGCACCTCGACTCTCCCGCCAACACCAAGGATTTGTTGAGCTGGGAGTGCTCCTACCCAGGGGAGAAATTTTACCCAATGACTATCCCTGTTATATGACTGGTTGAGGAGTGGTCAGTGGTGAGTAAGAGGGAAGGAGGAGTGTCCAGGGGGACCACCATGGAGATAAAGCTTCTTTCCTCAGCCCCTGGAGCTCCTGGGCCGAGGTGTCAGCCTTTCTCGTGTCCCCTCTCCTGTGCAGCAGGTGGTGGCAGTGCAGTCAGGCTGCAGGAGGTGATGCTGCCAGTGGTGGGCCATGAGATCTGCTCCCAGGAGGACTGGTGGGGATCCCAGGTGAAGGACACCATGCTCTGTGCAGGTGGACGTGGCGTGAGGGCAGGATGCAGTGTAAGAGCTCTTAGAATCCAAGTGGTTTCAAGCTGCCCTCTTTTCTTTTTCCTTCCTCTCTCATCTTGCTGTGCCTCAAGTTCTGGTTTTGCCATTTCTCCACCTGCAATAGTTCTCCTGCAAATCCTGGTCCCTCTGCTGCTTTCTGCTGAATATCTTCTGAACCAGACCTTCTCCACATTCCTCCAGAGATCAGTGAGCAGGGAGAAAAACCTCCAGATCCTCAGGGGGCACCTCTCCCCTCTGATTTTGGGGAGTAGATTGGCCTTGTCTCTCAGCAGCATCCTGGAGACAAGGGTGAAACTTTGGCAGTCACCTCTGCCCTGACACAAAGGGTGAAGCTACAAGGAAGTTTGTCCACTCTTCCAATGCTGCTGTGTTGTTGCACCCTGAGCCAGGCATTGCTGCCTCCTGCTTGTCACCCTTCTCCTTCCCATCCACTCTGTTTACAGCTGAGGTTGCTGCAAGTTTGGGCTATGTCCAGCAGCTCCCTCTGACCCAGCTTAGGTGGAAAAAGTTGATCTTGTGAGGTTCCCATTATCCCAGAGGATCCAGGTGGCCTCAGCATCAAGGCGAGGAGGTTTGGCATGTGGAGTCAAGAAATATCTGTTACCTCTTCCTGTATTCCCTTCACTGCAAAGATGGCTTCTAGTAAAAGCAGCCACACAAAGCCCTTTAAAAATCGTGGGAAAATGCATAATGTGTGATTATATAAATGTAGGCATATAATATAGAAATGTATAGAGATAAAGCAGGTTGTACAATTACATATAGTACAGTTATAGGTATGGGATAATTATAGGTCTGTAGATATTTAGTGTATTTTTTTGTGTGTGTGGTTTAATTCTGTCAGAACCTTGTTACAAACCACGTTGTGAGCCTAGGAAGAGCCTTTATCTTCTCACATATTTTAAGTCTTTAGTGCTCCTTAATCTTATCCAGCCATTGCTCAGATAATTTGGCTGAATATTTCCTTTCCTTCCTCCAATCCAGGGGGACTCTGGGGGGCCTCTCAACTGCTACAGGGAGGATCACTGGGAAGTCCATGGGATTGTGAGTTTTGGGTTAGCTCCCTACTGTAACACCTACCAGAAGCCCACAGTCTTCACACGTGTGTCAGCCTATGTGGACTGGATCTACTGTGTAAGTTGCTTCATGCCTGTGCATCTCCTCTGAAAGCAAGGGATTGGCCAGAGGGATTTTTCATTTATTTTTAATTTATTTTTCATTCAGAGTAGTTTTTTTGTGTATTAAACCATCAGGAGTGGAACAAGGAAATCTGGGGACGTCTAAAATCAGGATATTTGATGCTACTTTTGCTGTAGTCAAACAATTGTAAGGAAGCAGCTGCTGCCTCAGAGCTGAAATGCTCTGCTGAGGGCCACAGACAAAATTCAAGCCAGGCAGGAGCTGGGCTCCGTGTCCAAAAAATTATCATCACCATTCACCCAGACAAAACCTTGCTGCAGGAAACCACGGGAGGAATTAGCTGGATGGGAAATGCAGCAAACATAAAACATCTCTAAAAGTGCAAATCCTGCAGTGCTGCACTACCCACCCTCAGCTTTACATTTGGGAATGAACAACGAGTTCTTTTCTGCATAAATAATGCTTGGCACAAGAAGAAGCCTTTTCCTAGGATGGTTTTGTGGAAAAGCCTCTGTAAATTGTGGGTTCTACTGGAAAGAAAGGTGGGGAGAGGTATTTTTAATAATTGTGGGTTAGAGGGAGGCCAGTGTGGTCCATAAACCTTTTTGGGTGGGAATAGGTTGTTAGAGCAGTCCCCTGGCTCAGCTGGGAACAAACCCTTCTTCAGACCATTCCCTGGGATGGACACATGCCTTATTCTGCCTCTCTGTTGAATTAATCTGTTTTTTGCTTTCCAGACTATGGAGAATAATGGAGGCTTCTAGAGAAAGATTGTTTGGTGCATGAATATATGAGATAAAATTAAGTAGCTGTGCTCCTTAAGGCTCCTCTCATCACTTCTGCACCTCTCTGGGTTATTAACAGCAAGATTTGGCTGATATTGGTGTAATAAAGTCCCAGTGAGTGCAGCCAGTCACCTGTTGGTGTGTTTGCTTTGCCTTAGGGTCCAACCCCATCAGCAGGGAAGGAGGCTCAGGGAATGTCACAGTCTGTGACAGTGCCCTTAATCTGGGGCTGGGCAAGGCCATCATTTTGGCACCAAACCTGCAGAAAATGGCCATGATGGATTTTTCTCATTGAGGGGTTCCTCAGGGATAATCTCACCAGAGGCAGAGGTGGTCAGCTCGGTGCTGCCAGGTCCGTGGGAGCAGAGCAGTGTGTGATGCTGCTGGGCACCAGAATGAATGCTCCTGTCCTGATCTATTTTCTCTGAAGCCAGCAGAGGTTTTTCTTGCAGAACTGGGTTCTCTTCATATTCCTAAGCAAACAGCTTCAACCATGGAGATGCTCCTAGAGAGAGCACCTGCCTCAAGTGTGTTGGCAAACTCAACCCACAGAAAGCACAATCCATCCAACTTGTTCTTAAATTCACTCTGTACAGGATGATTTTTTAAGACTGAGAACATAGAAAAGGGCATTTCTGGTGTGTGCTCTTCTAGGCAGGAAGCAATAAATTCCATGTAAAACAATCCCCTGTGCTGTCAGGTGTGCAGGGGTCCTTATTCAGTCAGCTGGGCAAGCCTGTCTGCAGTGAATAATATTTCCAAATATTGTCCACTCCCTATTAGACACACAGCAGAGCTGGTAAATGGAGGGAAGGGGGAAGATGGAGGAAAAGATGTATGTGAACAATAAAGCAAGATTTGTCTTTGGATGATCTGCAAAACCATCCCTTGAATGAGTTCAAGGCCAGGTTGGATGGGGTTTGGAGCAACCTGAGATAGTGGAAGGTGTCCTTGCCCTTGGCAAGGGAGGGAGGGAGGCAGGGAGGTTGGAACGAGGTGACTTTTAGGGTGTCTTCCAACCCAAATCATTTTATGGTTCTATAAACTACAAACTCAGCCTCTTGGAAAACACAGGGAATCCCACGACCTCCCCTCCCTCCCTTTGGCTGTGTGTGAGATGTGCATTTATGGATGAAGGATTTCGATTTAGCCCTTTAATAACTTTAAACCGCCCATGTCCCATCTCTCCTAAAACCTGCACACACCCGGGGCATGGCACTATTTTAACAAAACTCTCTCTCTTTAGGGAATGCACCATTCTCCTCTCCAGAAGCCACTAGAGGGCATTGGCCAACCAAGGGAATGTCCCACACGGTTATCACCGACTGCTGAAGGAGTTTGTGGGCCAAGACTGATTAAGTGCCGTGTCTCAGCCTCGCACTCTGCCCTCTGTGTTTGCTTGCAGACCCACAGGTAAGCAATGCCACACAGGAGGTGCTTTTCACCTCTTGTTTCCCTTGAGCTCTGCTCTGCAAATAGTTAAATCTTTCTTATTATGGCAAACGAAAATGAAACCAGGGATGTTTCCTGTAAGGCTTGTGAAGGAGCAAAGTCCTGGCTGTATTCTTTCTCGACTTCATTATGCTGCCCTTGGCAGTGTCTCCTGGGTGCTCAGTAGTTTGGCAGTTCTCCTCCTCTGACAAATTAAAAACCCCTGAATCTCAGTTTTTCTACCCTTTTAAGGTACTGAATTGTTCTTGCACCTTTTAAGACAGCAGGTGTGATTTCTGCTGCTACATCATAGAATCCCATAATGGTTTAGGTTGGAAGGGATCTTAAAGCTATCATCTAATTCCAGCCCCTTTCCATGGACAGGGACACCTCTGAAAGACCAGGGTGTGCTCTGTCCCAGGAATGTCCATTCTAAGAGCACTCAGCAGCCATCTGTCAGGAGCTCACTGGCACCTGAGATCTTGCCTGGCTGTATTCAAGTTTCTCCTTCGAGTTGCAGAAGGAATTAAAAAGACACAAGATCAAAAGTTTTGAGAAATGACAGTTTACAAAGGGAGCCTCTCAAACTACTTCCAAAAATTACTCAGGGGCTGAGAAGTGAAGTATTACTGTGCCTGATGCTTGGGCTGGGTGCTAACCCTCTGTGCTTGGTGTAAGGGGGGATGTGGGGATGTCCCAGAGGGGTCCCAATTTTCCATCAGCCTTCATCCCTGGCCAGGGCTGAGCAGAGCTGGGAATCACTGGGGATGTTGCTGCTACTGGGACCAGACCAAGAATTTTTGTGAGTGTGCATGTGCCTTGCCACAACCCAAAACACCACAGCCATCTCCTGTTTGTCCCCTGATGTGACAGCAGTGACAGGCTGTTCCTGCTTCTTCCCACACTTGTGCAACTTCCCCTGTGGTCTCTACAGGGCATCAGGTGCTTGAAACCTCTGGTCACAAGCTGCCCTGAAAACTCAGGCTGGACATTGCTCCTTTAAATCCTTCCTCCACGTAAGCAACTCCTGGACCTGTTCCTAAAACAGCCAGGAGGAGAAACCTCGGGCTCTACCCACAGGAGCAGGAGAATCAGGTGCTGGAGACATCCAGCTCTAATTCAGGGTCATTATCACGTCCCTGGTGCCAAGAGCAGCGTTTTCTTTCTGCCTTTTGCTGACAGGAACAGCTTGTGCTGCTCAGCCATGATTTATTGTGCAGGATAAGAGGGAGGCAGGAGCTGGCAGCACACAGGAAGGGCATGTGTGCCTCTCCTGTGCCTC
Source organism: Trochalopteron elliotii (assembly GCA_024734555.1). NCBI lineage: Eukaryota > Metazoa > Chordata > Aves > Passeriformes > Leiothrichidae > Trochalopteron > Trochalopteron elliotii. The sequence continues at coordinate 376,800 of JANPWX010000037.1, forward strand.
CTTTCCCTTTCACTGTCCAAGTGCCTGGCTAGAGCTGCGTGTTCCTCAGCACTGCTGGGCAAAACTCTGATCCCAGGAGGCCACCTTGGAAGGCCTGTGGAAAATGCAGCTCTCCACAGGATTTACTGTGTGGAGATGATAGGTTTAACAGCACCATAATATCCAATGGTACTGGGAAAACACAGCTGAGCACATTGTTATAATGCTCACAGGGAATGTCTACATCCTTTTCCCCAAAACTGAGTGGTAAGGGTGCAGCTGAACCAGGGAATTAACCGGATTTTGGAAAACTGGTGCTGTCCACGTGTTTATGAAGAGCAGAAAAAGAAGACAATTGTGACCACCGGAGAATTAGCTCCTGGGGGGCTGGCTCTACCAGGTGTAGGGTGCTCTGGTCAGGTGTAAGGCTGGCTGCAACACTTTGGGATATTTTGGGGGGTGAGTCTGCAGATGCTGTGAAACAGGGGAAGCACAGATCAAATATAGGGGGTCAGTGCCGTTAGAAGTGTCTGAGAACATCCCATCCCATCCCATCCCATCCCATCCCGTCCCGTCCCGTCCCGTCCCGTCCCGTCCTGTCCCGTCCCATCCCATCCCATCCCATCCCATCCCATCCCATCCTTCTATGTCAAAGGGGCACAGCTCTCCTGAGGTCCCTTGTCATCTCATCACCCCCATGGGGATGTCTTCATATCCTCCAGCACCTCAGCTGGCCCAAAATGCAACAGGGCTGGGGAGCTTTCCAGTCACACAGAGCTAAGCTCACCAATTGACCCCTCTGCCACACCATGGCTGTGAAAAATATTCTGGTTACAGACATCTCCTCATCCAAATCCTACCCTGGCACTGCTATTATTTATCCCAAAATCTTTGCTGTTGAAATTGTACCACTCCTTCACCAATCAATTCTTGCTCACTCATGGGAAAAATGATGGATATTTGGGAGAGTGGCTACAAGGGGCCTTGCTGCCTCCTGACAGCCATTCAGTGTTAATTACCAGAGAGCACTTTGGGATGCTTTGACTATGAAAAGCACTTAGGTATCATTAAGTTTCCATCTCTATTTACTCCAAAGTAGTAGCCAAGTATTTGTTTCCAGGAAAATGTTATAGATCATAGTTTCCTTTGCAAAGGACCTCAGGGAGCAGGTTTATTTTGGAGGGAGATCCTTGTATCTTATTAATTCTGTAATGTTTTAGTCCAATGTGTGGCTCATATGGTCCACAGGGAATCTCAAGTCTTTCAGCCTTCTCAGCTGGGCTGACTAAAAGACTCTGCACTTGTGACAGAATATTTCAGCTCTGTGGTTGCAAATATTCCAATTTCGGTGTGTTTCAAGCACCTACTGATGTAATGGAGTCAGGCATGTCCAGCACATTTTGTCCTCACTCAGCTTCCCTGGTCAAAATAAAGGTGTACCCATGGTGGGGGGTTGAGCATTTACCCCCTGGAGATGATTTCACCCAGCTGAGAATGTGTGTGCCAGGCCAGTCAAGCCCCAGGACAGCCCCATCTCTCCTCCAAACCCCAGTGGGCCATTAAAACCTTTTTTGTTTTCTTTTACTAAGATATCTTAGTAAGATACACGGTGCATCTGGTCCCACAGAGGAGGACAAGCGTTGCCCAGGAGCAATTTGGCCAGCTGAGAGGTTGGGAGAAGGAGGCAGCTGCCCAGTAGATGGCAATACTGCCATTTATTCAGCAGCAGGCTGGGAGGGGTAAAACAAACTGATGGGAGAGTGTGGATTAAGCAGCCCTGAAAACTCCTAATGGTCGTAGCTGTGAAGGAGAATCATAGAAGCATCTCCTGGTTTCGGTTGAAAGGGACCTTAAAGATCATCCAGTTCCCACCCCCTGGCATGAGCAGGAACACCTTCCATTACACCAGGTTGCTCAGACCTTTATCCAACCTGGCTTTGGATACTTCCAGGGATGGGGAATCCAGAACTGCTCTGGGCAGTGTCTCACCACCCTCACAGTGAAGAATATCTTTCTGATATCTTATCCAAACCATCCCTCTCCCAGTTGAAAGCCATTCTCCCTTTTCATTTTAAAGCCATTGCCCCTTGTCCCATCACTCCATGCTCTTGTCCCAAGTCCCTCTCCAGCTCTGCTGTAACACCTTCAGGCCCTGGAAGGGGCTCTAAGGTCTCCGTGGAGCCTCCCCTTCTCCAGGTGAGCACCTCTGGCTCTCCCAGCCTATCTCCAGAGTGGAGGGGCTCCAGCTCTCAGAGCTGGAAGCCTGAGAAGGCCTGCAAGCAGCAGTTCATCACAGCTTCTCTGCCAAGAGGGGTTTACATTTCCCTTGCAGACTGAGGCCAGAGAACCCCTGCAGTTGTTCCCAGGCTGCTAGGAGATGATCCCTCTGCAAGGTGCTGCTGCTAAACCCATGCCCACTCTGCTTTTACAGAGCTGCACCTCGCAAGGGGTTAAACCAGCTGCAGCCCACAACTTCCCTTGTCCTTGGCAGGGCTGAAACCAGCCGGCTGTGTGCACACACACCTGTCCCAGCACGGTGACACCCAGCTGGCACTCCCGCCCCATCTGGCACCGGGCAGTGCCGCTCCTTCCCATCCCTGGCAAATGGGTGATTCACTGACCCCAGAGAAACCCGTCCGTGCACTCCCCACCTTGCTCAGGGCTTCACCACCCTCTTTATTTCCATTTATTTTCTTTTTCTGTCCCCGCCCGCCCTGCTGGCAGCACAGCATCATTACTCATCGGCTGCTTTCGTTGGGGGCCGAGGTGCCGGCACGGGTCGGGCCGTGCGTGGAGCCACCAGACTAGAAAAGCATTTCTGTCCCCGGGTGGCGGAGCTGCCTCCGGAAAAGGGATGAGTCACTCGGAGACCCGGGGCCGCCGGGGACGGGAACAGGCTGTGACGCCAGGCTCGGTGACTCCAGACCTGGCGCCGCGCGAGTCCCCAGGACTTTTCCCGTCAGGAACAGCTATAAAATGACAGGTAGGATGGACTTTAACTCCGTCAGAGGAAAATAAAAAACAAACAAAACCACAAACCAAACCAAACAACCCAGGAGCTGCAGGGCAAGGTGAGGGCAGGGGTGTTGGCTCTGCAGCACTGAGGGTTTCCACAGGGTCTTGTGCTTGCCTTGGAGGCAGGAGATTTGGGGGAAAGTCCTTTTTCATCACTTGTCTTGCTGGTAGAAGGAAAAGGGCAGGTTTGTAAAGCATCTGAGCAGCGTAACACTGCAGTGGGCAAGGGTGTCTTGGATCCTCTTGCAGAGGCAATAAAAACATCCCAGCTGATGCATCCCTGGGGCTTCGAGACCCGTGTCACTGCAATAGGCATTTCCTCTGCCCATCCAAGACTATTTTCCATGGAATTCAGCAGAAATTTGCCAGAGCTGAGGCTTTAACTCAGACTTGGAGGTCAGCTTGGCTTTCCCAGGGATAGGGCACTGCAGATTCACCAATTATTGCCATGCTCCCATTTGAGTTCTAGTCTGTCCCTTGTATGGGATGGGAAAAAAAAACCCCAAGGTTCTGCACCTGGGTCAGGGTTTGGTGGAGAACAGATCGAGAGCAGCCCTGGAGAAAAGGACTTGGGGGTGTTGATTTAAGAATGTCTGGACACAATCTGACAATGTGCACTGGCAGCCCAGGAAGCCCCAGCCACATTCTGGGCTGCATCCAACGCTGTGTGCGTAAAGGAGCTGGAGAGGGACTTTGGACAAGGGCATGGAGTGATAGGACAGGGAAGCTGGCTTTAAACTGACAGAGGGCAAGTTTACATTAGATATTGGGAGGAAATTAATTACTTTGAGTGTGGTGAGGCCCTGGCACAGGTTTCCCAGAAAAGCTGTGAATGCCCCATCCCTGGAAGTGTTCAAAGCCACGCTGGATGAGCCTTAGAGCAACATGAAGTGAAAGGAGAAGGGTTAAACTAGGTGGTCTTTAATAATCCCTTCCAACCCAAAGCATTCTAGGATTCTGTAATTCCCCATGGAGATGGCCATGTCAGACGCTGGTTGATGGGATGCAGCACCTTGGGGCTGTTTCAGCACTGTCCCTTGGGGGTGGTGGGTCCCCTGATGATGAAGTCTTGCACCAGGGCATGACATAAAGTCATCACCGTGAGCCAAAAAGCCACCAGTGCTGCTGGAGCTGTATGTTGGGGACTATTCCTCTCCCAGGCAGAAAATAATTCATGTAAGAGGGAATTACAGACATAAACCCCATCAAAAAAAAAAAAAACAAAAAAAAAAACAAAACACACCCACAACCAAACACATCCCTCTGGGTGGGTAAACAGGCTGAGCTTCACTGCATGTTGCAGAGCCTCCATGGATGAGCCTCTTTTCAGTATTTCTTCTTTTACAGCTCAGCAAATAATTTGTAACAAATAGTTTATTCAATTAATTGAGCTTCTCTGCTCTGGGGGCAGATGGCAACCTTTAAAAATGGATTCCCAATGGAAAACTAGACAATGGCATTCTTTGGCCAATTTCCCTTGCTTTCAGGTCAATGGCAGTGGTTATGATTTATGCCTGTGCTGACAGCCACAGACCCATGGGAGAGGTGTGCTTTTCCCCATCTAGATTCCTGGGATTTATTAATCTTTTTTTCCTTTGTACCATGGGCTGCTTCACATGCTACTCTCCTCTTTCTGTGCTGTTGCCATGACCCAGAGTATTTTTTCTGTTTTTCCCTGGGGGCACAGGACCCTGGTGATGCTTCTGTCCAGCTGCATCCTTCCAGGTCCCAGGGGGGCCATGGGGCAATGAAAAATGGTTTGTAACCCATGAGGGAAAGTGGTTTCCAGGGTTTCCCAAGATTTCTCCTTGGTGATGTGGATGCTGCCATGACTGTTGTCTATTCCATCATCCCTTAGAGACAAGCAGCCACCATCCACAAGCCCAAAAAGTTTGGGAAAACCACATCCCATGCACTGATTTTTACTTTATTTAGGGAAAAGAGAAAAGGTTATTGTGTCACACGAAGGGCATTAGGGGAGACACTGCCGTATTCAAACAAAATTCTTTTATTGAAAGTGTAATGGAAATTTCTTCATATTGCTTCAATGAAATGAGAGACAGCAGCTGTAGACAAATATGCTTTTTTTTATAAACAAATGCAAATGGATAAGGTAAAAATAAAGCATTTTTTTTAACTTGTACCTTTAAGCAACATAATCACAATATATACACAAAGAAAGCTAAAATAAAGCTATGTTGAAACCAAAGCGTTTCAACCAATACATTAGATAATTACAGATTGTGTCAATAAATACCCAGTTTTTAAACTGTTTAACAGGCAACTTTTTACACAGATACCGAGAAGAAAAAAAAAATTATATATTTACAATTCAGTGCCCTGGGGAAAAAAAAAAGGAGAAAAAAAAATCTTTTTTTTTTCTTTATTGGCACCAACACAAATAAAAAGAATAAATTATTGAAAAAAAATCCAAAAAGGCAGGAGTCAATCCCAATCATTCATTAAAAAAAAAAAGTGTGTATATATATTTATATAAAATATAGGCATATATTTTATATATATATAAATACACATATGCAGAGAAACCTAGGAATGTTACAAAATATATTAGTGCCAATAAATACAGAAAGCTACCAGACTTCCAACTGTCAGTATTTTTGATGCAGTCTGAAGGATCTACCACCTAGGAGATAACTGAAAGGGGGGGGATTTTTCAGCCTAAAGAAACAATGACGACAATGAAAAATAATAATAATAAAAATAATAATAACAATAACAATAGATATATCCAGGAAATCCTCCATCTGCCAGTAGTATTCCTACAGTCGCCCTCCTGCCCCGGGGGCGATGCCTTGCAGGAGGAAGTGGTGGCAAGTGGGAGGGTCAGCTCCACTTCCAAGTTGACCGGCTCAATACCAGAGAAGATGTCCAATTAAATACCAATAATAAGGATTTAAAAATAAAACCCCAAGCAAGCCACGCTTCGTACACCAGAAGTTTCCTAAATTGCCAGCAGGTTTGCAGTGAGGCACCTGTCAACGAGCAGGTTATCCAAGAGCACCATCCCTGTGGTCGGAGATAGAAACAGTTCAGCCAATACAAAAATCCTCAAATCCTGTGTTTCGGGGTTGTTTTCCTTGTCTGTGTGTCTCTGCACCCCCAGAAGTTCCCTCCAGCTGCTCCCAGGGCAGCAGGGTTGGGATATCAGAACTGTCTCCTCCTCCTGTGCTGGTAATGCCAGGAATCACTCCCATCACCAAACTTTCCAAGGGGGAATTTAAAGCCAGTAGGTTTTAAATCCGTTTTGCTTTTTCCATACCACTGGTGTAGGCACTTAGTGTATCACTGATGCACAGATTTTTTTGTCCAGTAACATCTCGTGGCCAAACAGTGTCATGCTCTCAGACTGACTGAAACAGCAAAAGGCCAAGGCAGCCTCCAGGATCCTTCCTAAACACAAAGATTTATCTCATTTTAAAAACCAAAAGCCTTCACTTTTTCAGCTTGGTCTTCAGGTCTTCAAAAACTGTAATCACAGGATAAATAGCCCAATAAACTTCATATCCATCTGCCTTGCTTGAATTACTCAATTCACCTATATAAAAATATAGTACAATCAGTGTGATCCACTGGATTTTGGAGCTGCGACATCCTCGGTGCTGGGGAGTCCTAAGGAGCGCTTGCTGAGGAGCTTGAGCACTGTTGCTGTTTTGGCTTTGCTCTCCCAAAGCCCCCACGAGGGCTGCCAAGGTCCTTATGGTGACACCTCTCCACCGTTGCTGACAGTTCCTCTGCATATTCAGGCACCATAACTGATGGGGAAAGATCTCATGGCCAAATCCGCAGGAAATTAAATAAATTATAAAATAATTTACAAAAAGGGGTTGGGTTTTGTTTCGAGCCAGTATTCATGTTACTTCTTAAATAGTTGAAGTTTGCTTGCTTTGCTCTCCACAGTGATATTATGGAGACCAGACACCATCCCCATGTCTACGACAAGGCTGGGAGAAACCAAGGGATGTTGCATAAACTCTTCCCTCGCCCCTCCCCTCCCACACCACTTCTGTTCAGCGTTTTTAGAAATGTGAAGTGAAGACCAAACAGCCAACATCATTCAGACTCAGAAAAACCAGGGTCATCTTCTTCTTGAAGACCTTATTGCCCTTCCAGGTCATCGACAAACCACAGTGCTATTCACGTACTACAGGTAGAAAATAAATAAATACAGATATATTATGCAAAAAAATATGATTGTACACATAATACATCTGAGGTATTACCAATTTAAATAAGGTTTCATGCTAGTTCAAGCTTCAGTGGCTAGTTAAATTCTGGAATTTGCAATAAATAGATGAAGAATGATTATGTATATAGTGTATGGATCTCTTCTGTAAACCTCGTCAGATTTAAACGTAAGAGTGTGTTGGGCCCACTCTTACGCAAACCACGAATTTTCACAATAAATACAGCTTCAAAAAGTTGCCTTAAAAAGTTCCTGCAACACTGAAACATTTCTAGAAGGGGCTGTATGGACGACTGGCAACGTTAGCGAGGAGTATTTCTCAACAGGTCTTTTCATATAAAACACAAGGAAATTCTCATGTGAAAGTCTTTCTCCCTCCCTCCCTTCCCCACCCCGTCATGAAAGTTTAGAAATTTTTGCACAAACAGCGAGAGAACTGATTGTAGCTGCAGTATGTCAAAACGTCCACATTCTATAAAGACCAAAAATAGTTAATTTGCTTAGAAAGTCTTCTGCTGTTGCTGTTTTTCCCTCCTTATATTTGAGTAGCACACCATCCTTTCAGTGAAAGTTTGCCTGTCCAACTCTTCCTCCTTTTTCCAAGCATCAGTCCTTGCCCAAGCCACATGGGTGTTTCACACTTTCACTGTCTCCATCAGTGATGACTTGATGGCATCCTCCAAAAGTTGATTGTCTGTGAAAGGGGCTGGGGTTTCAGGGACGGATTCAGACAAACCAATGAGGGACTCCAAGAAACAGGAGCCCTGATCTCCGGCTTGTGGGAAGCCAGGGAAATTAGGCAACTGAAACTGTAACGCTGAGAAGTTATCCAGGTTCTCATACTCCTTTAAGGAGTTGTAAAGGGGTCCCAAGTTATAGTCCGAGAAGGACTGGAAGAAATCCAAGGAATCAGAGGAAAGGCTGAGGTCGGCGTAGCTCTTGGAGCAGGGCTCAGTGGAGGATGAGGCGCAGCAGGACAGCCCGTCGCACCTCACGTGGGCCGCATCCTCCAGCAAACCCCCGCTGTCCTGGTTGGCATTCTCATCCAGGCACTCCGAGAGGTGGGACAAGTGGCCAGGGACGGGCTTGGCCTCGCTGCCGTGGTCCTCGATGAAGAAGTCGGTGGGGTGGAAGCAGCCGAGGTCATCCTGGCCGCGCCCGCTCTCCTCCTCGGCGTCCGAGTCGTTGAAGTGGAGGATGCGCGCCAAGCCGTCGTCGTCCACGTCCGACTGGGATTTGTCCGAGGGGAGGCTCTCGTAGGGCTCCTCCAGGTCCTCGCTGGGGTGGGAGGAGATGGAGGAGTCTGTCATGTCGCTGCTGCAGCTGTTCTCCCCCAGGGCCTCCAGGTCGGGGCTGAACTGGAAGGCAGGTGCCAGCGGCACTGCACGCTCCTCCAGCGAGCCCTTCCCCGCCGTGCATCCCAGCGGGGCGAGCCGCTCCCGGAAAGGGGGCTCAGCCTCTGCCACCTTCTCGCTGCTCTGCTGCTGCTTCTCCAGCTCCAGCTTCATGATGGTGTGGATGAAATGTGTCTGCACGCGGGCCTGGTTGAACTCGATCCTGCCCTCGGTGTTGCCGCAGCCGTCCTTGGTGCAGCCGCAGGGGAAGGAGGTGTGATCCATCTGGCACAGGGAGAAGGAGAGGGTGGAGGATTAGGATTGAACCCAGTGGCATAAAACCAAAACTGACTCGCCTGCCCTGAGAAACCAAGTAACAGCTGAAGGGTTTAAAAGCAGGAAGAAAAAAAAATAAAAAAAGACACCCTGCTCATTTGAAGAGGTGTCATAAAAAGTCGGATTTCAGTACAAGTGAAGAAAATTAAAATATTAAAAAAAATATATATATATATATAATGGTCCGAAAGGAGACATAAGGGGGCAAAAGTGAGTTTTTCTTTATTGCTATTTAATGATCTCACTATCTGATCTGCAGCAGCCACTAGAGGGGGGCTGTGACACACACATGGAGCACCCGTGTGCGCCCACCTCCGCCACCCCCAGCCTCCAAACGCGGCACCGCGGGAGTAAGAAGTGCCCAGAATAGGGAATGAGGCTCCCCAAATACAGCTGGGCAGGCACCCGCAAAAAATACCCTGAAAAATATAACTCACTACTTGAATACAGAGGGATTATCCCACTGTGCAGGTGGCCTGCACAGCTCGCTGTGGGCTGACGCTCAGCTGACACTCCCACATTTCGCCTGAGCGCGCTGAGATTTGTGACACACACCAAAAGAAAAAAGAATTAAAAATAAAACCCGGGGGAGGGGGAGAAAGCACAGCCTCGTGCAAGGAGCAAGGAGCTCCTCCTTGCAGACATTCCCACATGGCCCACTTCCAACAGGAGATCAAGCAGGTATGGGTGTCACGGGGATGTACAGTGGGGACATTCTCACTACAGGCTCTGGCAGTGTGGGCATGGCTGCCCGTGTGATTTGGGAAGAGGACACTCTGCCTTGCAGCCTGAGGGATGCTCCAAGAGCTTTCCTCACCTCCAAGTGCAGATGGGAGCAGATGGATTTACAGGCTGCCCCAACTTTGCTCACACCCCCTTGCTCTAACGCACAGCAGGAGCTGCAGCATCCCCCCGCCCCCTGTGCCCATAGGGTGAGGGCAGTACCTGGCATTTAATGCCTGCCTCAACTTTGCTCACATCCCCTTTGCTCTAACACACAGCTGAAGCTGCAGCATCCTCCCATGCCCAAGGGTGAAGGCAGTACCTGGCATTTAATGCCTGCCAAGCTGCAGCTGCAGGTCTCGGGGTCGCAGACCTCACGGCAGTCGCAGCCGCAGTCCTCCCGCGACAGGCGGATGCTGTGCAGCTCCCGCTTCTCCTCCTTGTCGATCTTCTTCACCCCCACAGCCTTCAGCAGTGCCCGCCTCTTCTTGGCAGGGTAGGGCTGCAGGAAGAAGCCATCCTCCAAGTCCACGTTGCTGACATCGATGTCGTCGTCGGAGATGTCCTCGATGGTGAGCTGGTTGGCCTCTTCAGATTCCTTCGTGCCATTCATGGTTAGCTGAGGGCAAAAAGTGGACAAAGCATTAGGGGCTTGTTTGGGGCTCAGAGCCATTGGAACCTT